>ML136645.1:0-304269 GCA_003999625.1 Oryzias javanicus
TAAATACACTTTCAGAATAATACCATGGAGTAAAGGTTTTGGTCAAATATCTAGTCTCAAACGACACATGAGAATTCATTACAGGAGAGAAGCCTTTTTTATGTAAAAAATGTGACAGACGTTTTAGTCAAATATCTGCACTCAACAGACACATGAGAACCCATACAGGAAGAAAAAGCCTTTTTTATGTAAAGAATGTGATAAAAAGTTTTTAGTCAATATCTAATCTCAAGAACATATGAGAACACATACAAGAGAGAAGCCTTTTTCATGTAGAGAATGTGATAAGAAGTTTTAGTCTAATATGTAATCTCAAAAGACACATGAGAACTCATAAAGAAACCCAGAGAAGGGAAGAAAAGCCTTTTTCATGCTAAAGAATGTGATAAAAGTTTTAGTTGCATGTCTTATCTCAAAGGACATATGAGAACTCATACAGGAGAGAAGCCTTTTTCATGTGAAGAATGTGACAGAAGTTTTAGTCAAAAGTCTAGTCTCACAAACACACATGAGAACTCATAGAGGAGAGAAACTTTCTGTTGGAAACATGGGAAACTCACAGTAGATCATTCAACAATAAATTAAAATTATAATTTATCTGGGTAGATTTAAATAATGTGATAAACATTTTCCCTTATTTTTAGGGCTATGTTAAATCATTTTTAAAAAGTGTATTATAATGTTCATTCCTCACCATAAACGACCTCAATGCGGCATTTTGATCCATTCACAAATTTTTGAGTAATCCTCTTAAATTTTGCGCTCTAGTACCAATGTAGAAGTTTTTTATGGCCTAATTCAAAGTATCATGCAGTATGCAATTACAATCAACTTTCAAATGAAATTCAATTTGCAAATTAATCATGCAATTTGAAAATTAATTTTTCAATTTGCATTTCAATATTCAAACAAGGCTTGAAAATGATAGCTCATTTAGCAATCAACAATTTTATATCAAAATGTACAATTTATTATAAAATTTACAATTTAATGTCACAATTTTCAAAATAAAATATTGAATAAAACAAAACAAATTGCATTATTAATTGTCATGGGAATTTGTTGTCATAATTCAAATGACAATGTATTTTGCAATTTACATTTGTATATGTAATTTGACCTTTTGATTTTGAAATTGCGTTTTTTTAATTGAGAACGGAATATTCAATTTAGGTTTTTTATATGAAAATAGATTTTGCAATTTAAAATTCAATATCAAAATTTACGATTGATATTATAGTTTTAAAAGTAAAATATTTAATAAAAACAAAATCAATTGCATTGTACATTGTCATGTGTTTTCTGTTATAATTCAAATGACAATGGATTTTGCAATTTAAAATTCAAAACGCAATTTTACGTTTCATTTTGAAAAAGCTTTTTGCAGTTGACAATTTAATATAAAACATTAAATTTCAATAAATGTTTGCTTTAAATTGATTTTAAAGTAACTTTAGATCTAGTGATGCACGATATTGACTTTTTAAAACCGATATCCGATATTTTTCAGCCTCTAGCAGCCGATACCGATATTGATACAGATAATCAACAAATACTTTTTTTTTTAAACTGGAGAAAAAAAAATAACACTTTATGGCTGTTATGTATTCCAACAAATCTGCAGAAAACAATTTACCTGAAAATAAATCTGTTTGATTGTTCAGTCTGCCGTACATCTGTAAACAGAGAAAACGTTAAGACTTTAACTGAAATAACAATGGAACAAGGGCATTTTTCAATACAAATAATGCACAAAACTAATAACATGCAAAAGAAATATTTCAATCTCAAAGTTAAAAAAATACTGCTTTGTTTGAACCTGATGTAGAAAATAAATGGTTGCTCATAGAAATGACCTTTTCATAACATCGGCAGGCTTGGATTCTAGATTAGAATCAAGCACACCTCTCTATCAAGTCAGCTATCAAAGCAACCTGAGCTTTCATTCCATGTACACAGAGCCACAGGCTGATGGCCTCCATACCACATTGATGCAGAGGAACAAGTGATTATTGAATGCAGAGAAAAGAAGACTTTTCTGAATCTGAAAACATCCTTTGATGCTTCTTCTGATAGAATCTTCTCATTTTCTAAGAGCAGTTTGGAGCTTTTCATCATCTATCAGCCACTAGGATCACATTGATCAAAATGAAGGAATGTGGAAATGATTCTAGACATCAGGAGTTTCACTTTAGCACAAATATTTCACTTGATCAGGAAATGTCTTCTATTACATAGAAATGGAAGTTGAAATGTCTTGTTTTAATTATGACAGTAAGGTTTGATTTTTAACATTTTGGTGATAAAGTTCAATTTCTGTTGGTTAATTTTTATCTGTAGATTTTTGTACTTTTGTTATATTGTTTAAAGTTGTTAAACATTGCTGTTGTAGTTTATGCTGAGACAATGTTGTCTAAGTCTGTGTTACCATGACAACACTAGAAATATTATACTTCTCTATTTCTAACTTTTTTTATGTGATTCATGAATATTTCATTGTTGTTTTTATTTCAAAATAATCTCAGTTTAGATTTAGTCGAGTCGTGTTAGTAAATAAGAGTTTTCTGAAGAAAAGATTGTCCTAAAGTTGTCTTAATGAAGAGCTGGATCCAGATTCCCACTGGTGTTTGTGTTGTTGTGATTCCTGTTTTCTAGCAGAGATCAGAAGTGTTTCTCTCTTCTTTTGACTTCTCAGTGTTCTGTTCCAATCTTTCCTGTGAAGAATAAAGTGGACGTGAACATCAGTCAGAAGTCTGGAGTCTTTCTGCTGCTTCTCTGCTGGTTCCAAAGCTGGACTCCTCAGGTCCAGTTCTGACTGTTGAGATCAGGACTGAGCTCTGATCTCAGATCTCCATCAGGAGGAGTGAAGAAGACTCAAGTCAACAAACTGCTTCTGTGTTTTTTCTCATCAGTCTGAGTGCAGCTCTGAGCTTCAGCAGTAATAACTCAAACCCTCGACCCTTAACTTATTCTCCATAAGATCATTAAAGACCCTCTAACTTCATGGTGTTTGAGTAAACAGACAGCTGGTAACAATCTCTTTGGTCTTAAATAAATAAAATAATATCCATATTCTTCAACTCTTCATTCAAACCAGAAACACATTTTCAGAAGAACAATAACATCAGAGCTGAGTGTGAACTTTCTCTCAGTTCAGTTAACTGTCCAGTGACCATCATAAAGAGACCTCAGCATCAAGGAGGATGTTCCTCCTTTTTTTAGTTCTTTATAAGACCATCTACAAGTGGTTCCTTTGTGTCTGACCAGAACACTGTTGAACATCTGCAGTTTGGATCAGTTCTTTGATGGAACTTTCTTTCAAACAAACTTGGAGGACTTCAGCGTATCAAGAAGTGAATAGTTCTCAGTGACTCAGGTCATCAGGTCATCGGTTACAGGCAGTGCCGGCCCTGAGTCAAGGCAGATCTACAAATCCACTATGGTGATCCTCCTTGAAGAATTTCAAAATAAAAGACTGACAATCACTGCTGGATGATCAACACATTGACTGTAGATTTTCTGTCAATAAATCCTATTGATCAATGGATCCTGAATGATTGATGTCAAGTCTAAAGACAAAGAAGTGAAAGATCAAAGCAGACAGAGATGATTTCCTGGAATGAAGAAAACATCAAACATCATGATGTGATCTAGAACTGAGCTGTTCTTCACCAGATCCTCACAAACATGGAAACTGCTTCTGATGTTGGTGGTGAGTTCTGACGGATCAGAACCAGACTTCTGTCAGCTCTGTGGCCGGATCAGAAGGTTGAGGGTTCAAGTCCCTCCATGGTTGGAATGAGATGATGATCTTTGAATGAAAAGATCCTCAAAGAAGGAGTTCAGAGTTGTGTTGACCTCAAGACGAGCCTGGGTTCTTCTCTGGTTCCTTTCAGTAAACTAGCAGTCAGGGGGAGGGAGGAACTTCCTGACAGGAAACCCAGTCGATCTTCTGACCTTCAGGATTCCATAAATTCATCTTTCTTGTCCTTTCAGACTCACTAGAATCCAGCTGCTATGATAGTGTCCTGGTTGAAGGTTCCTGCCTTTTTGGACTCTTTCCTGTCCGTTGATCTCTGTGCTGAGAAGGTGACGATGAAGGAAACCTACAGTTTCTGCACACGTCACTGTTAGGCTCATGCTAAGTCATCAGAGAATCCAAACGTCTGGGATCTGATGGGACCAAAGCATGGAGAGTGAAGTCCACAGTGGTCTCCTGCTGTGAAGATCTGTTTGTTCTGTGTGTGGATGAAGAGAACAAACGGAGCAGTTCTACTGTTCCTCAAGTTCTACTGTGTTCAACATGAGGCTCATAGAGACACAGACCAGATCTTTGTGGACCCCAGGTTCAGGACTGGGATTGGATCCAGGTCAGTTCTCTGTGTTGTGACTGCAGGAACTCTGGTTCAAACCCGGATCACAGCAATCTGTTCAGACCAGGAGTCTCACCAATGTAGAGCGACTGATAGAAGAACTCAACATGAGCTCATCTGGGTTCTGGTTCTGCTGGTTTTTAGAAATGCTGTGAAGTGATGGACATGGCCTCAAACAAATAGAGCTTCACTGAAACTGAGCATTGAAATGAGGAACTGAATCCAGCAGCTTCTGTCAGTTTCAGTAGAACTGCGTTAGTCGGAACGGTTCCTACTTGGAACTGAATTTTGGTGCCGTAAACCTCAGCGCACGTCACTGGAGCAAAGGTCACATGATGGTGTGTTTCTGAGGAGAATCATGACATGAAAACAAGACTTTAAACTCTGGTCTTCCTGTTTCCGTTCAGGACTTCAAGTTCCTTGAATGCAGCATTTCTGATTCTGCTGTTTGTTCCAACTGAACCAAGAAAGTTTCTTTCCATGTTTCTCCAAGAAAACTAGGACGTTTCTGACTTTGTCTTCAATCCTTTCATCAAATCTCTGCTCTCATTGGGTTTGAAAGAGTGTAAAGAACTTTGGTGGACTGAGGTTCTTTATTGATGGACTTTCTAAGAGGATTGATGTCAGCAGACAGAGATGAAAAACTGCAGCATCATTAAGAAGATGACAGGAGATCAGAATGAACAAACACAGATCTGCTTCAAAGAGAAAACCTGACGGGAAACTTTAGGAAGAAAAGTCTCAACAGAAACTGAAAGGATCAAGATGGAAAAACCTGAATGAAGATGTTGAAGCTTTAAGAAAGGAAAGCAGCTTTGATTAGCACTGATGGAAAGACTTGAAGCTCCATCTGTCATGGCAGATTTCCTGTTTCACCAATGACAGATCCGGGTTTCTCAGGCTAATCCTCCATGAATTTAGGAGACAGAACCTCTGTGCAGTGGCGCCAGTAACACACACACACACACACAGCGAGCCTCCATGAAGAACTGTCATCAGCGGACTCAGAAGCAACTCAAAAATATCCTAGTATTAACGTAGGATAATTATCATCCAGAGCAGGTTTTACTGAAACAAGTAAATTCTAGATGTTCTCTCGCTCTTCACTGATTCTGGAGGAAACGTGCTCATGGTTGAAGGTGCAGAGAGACAGACTGACAGTCCTCATGAGAAGTACACAGTTTATTGTTCTGAATATTTAAAAAAACTATTTATATTGAGCAATACTCCAAAATAATTTCATAAATGTTTACAAAGCATGATCAGAAGTGTGTTGGATGAGTTTGGATCAGGAGGTGCGGGTTTCTCCAGATTTGAGAAAGTCCCCGGTTCCTAACCGTCGTGGCTCTTTCATGGAAGCATGTTCTTTCATTATTGGTATTATTATATTTCTCTCTAACCATCTGTCTTCATTTCTCCTCAAGCCGTGCCTGAGTTATCAATACGTATTTGCGATGGGCGCTAGCAGGCAGGCTGGAGCTGCGCTGAGCTCAATGATAGAAAGACAAAGAGAGCGCCAAGTGAAACAATAATAGTTGTAATGCTTTTGAAATGGATAAAGAGAAAGATTCTGCAGAGGACATGTAGATCTGAACCTTCATCTGCTAATGTTGTTTTCTTTTGTTGGTTTTTATTCTTTTTAGTTTATAACTTTTCCCTGCTTCATCATTTTTCTCTTGAGTGTGAGTAAATCACATTTTCCTTTTGAGTTCTCCACAGTGAATCATCTTCCTCCACCTGTCTTCATCATCCTCTCCTCTAACACCAGCCACCTTCATGTCTTCATTCTCTGCATCCAGAAACCTCCTCTTTGGTCTTCCTCTAGACCTCTAGACTCAGCATCCTTCTACCAATATCTTCACTGTCTCTCCTCTGAACATGTCCAAACATCTCAGTCTGACTTTATCTCCAAAACCTCTAACATGTGCTGTCCCTCTGATGGATTCATTCCTGATCCTATCCATCCTGGTCACTCCCAAAGAGAACCTCAGCATCTTCATCTCTGCTACCTCCAGCTCTGCTTCCTGTCTTTTCTTCACTGTTTCTAGTCCAACAACATGGCTGCTCTCACCACAGTCTTCTACATCTTTCCTTTCATTTGTGCTGAAACTCTTCTATCACACATCACACCTGACACTTTTCTCCACCCATTCAAACCTGCTTGCACTCGCCTCTTCACTTCTTTCCACACTCTCCATTACTCTGCACTGTTGACCCTTAATACTTAAACTCCTCCCCCTTCTTTATCTCTTCTCCCTGTAACCTCACTCTTCCACTTGGGTTCCTCTCATTCACACACATGTACTCTGTCTTACTGCGGCTAACCTTCATTCCTCTCCTTTCCAGGACAAACCTCCACCTCTCTAGCTCCACCTCTACCTCTCAAGCTCCTCCTCCTACTCTCTAGCTCCTCCTCCACCTGTTCTCTGCTCTCTCAACAAATCACTGTATCATCTTCAAACGTCATAGTCCATGGTGATTCCTGTCTAAATGGAAAATAAACCAACAATTTTGTCCAACTCAAAATCTTAACTGTATTTTTATTCATCAATGCACATTAGAAGCATGAAATATGGACAATTCATCAAAGTATATCTTCAGAAACTTAAAGTACTGATAGTTTTCTACAGGTTGTTCAACTATGTTAAGTAGAATGACTTTAGAAAATATAGGTCATGTGTTTAGTGTGCCAGCCCAAGATTTAAAGTGGCCCCCCAGCGGCCACCCCCAGGAAAAATTTCTGGAGGCGCCACTGCCTCTGTGTTCCTGCTTTGCTGCTTTCCAGGATCAATGTCAGCTTCCAATGGAGCTCAGTCTAATCCTCAAACACTTTTCTTCTCCAGAACGTTCTGCTTTCCTGCAGATCACAGAATACTGTCACCTTCTTTGGACTGAAGAACCTCGGAGAGAAAGACAGAGTCCAAACCAGAGGAGATGGAAAAGTGTCTGATCCAGAAGAAAAGAGCAGATCTGATGCTTTTCAACAAGAACTGTGTCAGACAGACCTCCCTAGACAAGAACATGAGGACCACCAGGAAATGAAGACACTCTTCTGTTCTACAGGTCTCAGATTTAATTTTTGCATTTGATGACTTAAAACTTTAGGTTTTTATTACCTGAAATATACAAACAACAACAAGAACAACAAGAACTGTGTCAGACAGACCTCCCTAGACAAGAACATGAGGACCACCAGGAAATGAAGACACTCTTCTGTTCTACAGGTCTCAGATTTTATTTTTACATTTGCTGACTTAAAACTTTAGGTTTTTATTACCTGAAATATACAAACAACAACAAGAACTGTGTCAGACAGACCTCTCTACATTTACACTAACAAGACAAGAACATGAGGCACCAGGAGATGAAGACAATCTTCTTGTCTACAGGTCCTAGATTTTGATTACATTTGCTGACTTAAAACTTTAGGATTTGATTACATGAAATATATAAACAACAATAAATACAAGTGCTAACAATAAATGAATCTTATGGTTCTGAACTAAATTTCAACCTCTCCAACAATTATTCACCATTCTCTACTTTTCCTACTTTAACCTTTATTGTCTTTTCCACATTAGAAATCTGCTTTAAGTTTTCTTTCCACAATTTAGTTATTTGTCTTATTTACAGGAAAAAGGCTTCTATCGTGTGTGAATTCTCATGTGAGCTTTGAGACTAGATATATCACTGAAACTTCTATCACATTCTTTACAGGAAAAAGGCTTCTCTCCTGTGTGAATTCTCGTGTGTGTTTTGAGATGACCTATTTGACTAAAACTTTTATCACAATCTTTACATGAAAAAGGCTTCTCTCCTGTGTGGATTCTCATGTGTGTTTTGAGATCCCACCGTCGACAGAAACGTTTATCGCATTCTTTACAAGAAAAAGACTTCTCTCCTGTGTGAGTTTTCATGTGAGTTTTGAGATTAGATATAGAATTAAAACGTGAGTCACATTGTTTACAAGGAAAGGGCTTCTCTCCTGTATGGATTATCATGTGTCTTTTGAGACCAAATACATCACTGAATCTTGTATCACATTCTTTACACCAAAAAGGTTTCTCTCCTGTGTGAATTATCGTGTGTGTTTTGAGATGACCTATTTGACAAAAACTTTTATCACATACTTTACACGAAAAAGGCTTCTCTCCTGTATGGATTCTCAGGTGTGTTTTGAGATCAGACCTTCGACTGAAACTTTTATCACATTCTTTACAGGAAAAAGGCTTCTCTCCTGTGTGAATTCTCATGTGAAGTTCTAACCTACACTTATAACCAAAACTTTTACCACATTCTTCACAGAGATAAGGTTTTTCATCAGAATTAGTTCTCATATGAACAGAAACATCATGTGGAATTCTTGTTCTTTTACCAGATCCTGCAGAGGAAAGTCTCTTTTCTTTTGGAGATTGTTTGTTTTTCTTAACCAAAGTTTCCTTCTTGGACTTTTTTCTAACATCAGAGTCACACTGACTTTCTGACATGTGAGAGCTGACCACACTTTGGACATGACTTCTGTCTCTTCTCTTCCTCTGATCTCTGTTCTGTGGTTCTGTCTCTTCTTTATCCTCTCTAATCTGAGGAGGTTCTTGTTCCTCCTGGGTCTCGTTAGTCTGAGGAGGTTCTGGTTCCTCCTGCTCCTCCTTAATCCTAGGAGGTTCTGGTTCCTCTTTCTCCTCTCTAACCCGAGGAGGTTCTGGTTCCTCCTGCTCCTCTCTAATCCGAGGAGGTTCTGGTTCCTCCTGCTCCTCTCTAATCCGAGGAGGTTCTGGTTCTTCCTGGTCCTCTTTAATCCTAGGAGGTTCTGGTTCCTCTTTCTCCTCTCTAATCTGAGGAGGTTCTGGTTCCTCCTGCTCCTCCTTAATCCAAGGAGGTTCTGCTTCCTCCTGCTCCTCTTTAATCCGAGGAGGTTCTGGTTCCTCCTGCTCCTCCTTAATCCAAGGAGGTTCTGCTTCCTCCTGCTCCTCTTTAATCCGAGGAGGTTCTGGTTCCTCCTGCTCCTCCTTAATCCTAGGAGGTTCTGGTTCCTCCTGCTCCTCTCTAATCCGAGGAGGTTCTGGTCCCTCCTGCTCCTCTCTAATCCTAGGAGGTTCTGGTTCCTCCTGTTTGACTCTGAAGTTTCTCTGCTGGTTGCAGAGATCTTCCTCTTCATTCAGCCAATGCTGGGGGAGGTCTGCAGAGACACAAACAGAAGGATCTTTTTAAAAGACTTTCTGTTCTGATAAGCTTCAATAAAAATATGAATCACTTTAATCTGAAGATCTACACTTCAAAATGTTAAATAAATAAAAATCCTCCATTCATTTTCCTTTGTTAACTTGAATCCATTTTATTTGGACTATTTTAGAAGTTTCTATTTGTCATGTTGAAAATGAAAAACTCTTTTTTTCTCCTGTGGCTCAATCTCTGATCGCTCCATGAACAAGGTAAACTACATCAACTGACACTGAAACATCAAGAATTCTTCACAGAAAGTCTTTCTTTGGTTCCACAAGGTTCAATATATCATATGACATCACTGTATCCAATGGATCAGGACAGATATTAAGAAAAGTCCAGAAGGCTGGACCTCAATGAGGGATTCAACAGAAAAACATTTAGATTTAAAGAAAAATCTGATCAATCTGAACATTTTTGTCTCCATGTTGTCTCAAAATTGAATATTATTGTTATTATTATTTTTGGTTTTCAGAGTTTCCAGTGATAACAGGTGAGTAACGTTACAAAAGTTCAGCCAGGCCTGTCAACCATTAGTCAACCACTAATCAATTATACCAAAATCTGATATTGTCGACCCGTGTTTTTCTTTTTTCATTTTTTCCTTTGGCTAAGCACAACAGGAGCGTTCTTTTTTCCTCCTCCCTCCCCTGAGCTTTATACGTTGACATAAATGCTCAAACAAGCTGATCTTTCTAACTTCAGACACAAATATCACAGGAGTCGTGAACACCCGATTCATAGGAACCTCCATAGAAAAGGAGAGAGGAGAAAGCCTCAGAGTCGGAGCGTGCAGCCAAGCTTTGGTCGGGTTTGTTTCTTAGAAACAACCAGTTTGTTAGTTACATGTTGTTATTGTGTTTATGTTTATCTTCATGAGATGATCTATCAGAGTAAAATACTTTTGTTTTTAACCAATCCTGAAAGGACATGAAATGAAGAGAAATTAGGAGTTTGATCAAATATCCAAAATGAAAATCAAATCAAACTTTATTTATAAAAGCAGCTTTCAAACTCTGAGCAACTCAAAGAGATAGAACTCAAAAATGTCAGATGAAAGAAAAATGATCCATCCATCATCCATCCATCATCCATCCATCATCCATCCATCATCCATCCATCATCCATCCATCATCCATCCATTCATCATCCATCCATCATCCATCCATCATCCATCCATCCATCATCCATCATCCATCCATCCATCATCCATCCATCCATCCATCATCCATCCATCCATCCATTCATCATCCATCCATCCTCCATCATTCATCCATCCATCATCCATCCATTCATCATCCATCCATCATCCATCCATCATCCATCCATCCATCATCCATCCATCCATCCATCATCCATCCATCCAAATTTTGAGCTTAGAAATCTAAAAAAACAGAACATCTGAAGCTGAAAATAATCCTGTTTTTTAAATTCCAAAAGTTTCAGACATTTTACTATTTATGGCCAAACACTAATATTTTTTGAATTTTTTTTTCTTGGGATTCAAATAATATTGGCCTCGAAATGTAAATTTTGAAACCTAAATAATTGAATAACTAAAGCTTAATTTAATTAGGACAACTTTAGAATAGCTACTAGTTTGACATTGTAAGTTTTTTTTCCCCAAAAACAAAACAAGTCTTTTTTATATATATAATTTAGGTTACAAATAATAAGGACGTCAATTTAGCTTCATAGAAGACGACAAAAATACATGAAAGTAGGGCTGGGCGATATGGGATTTTTTATATCACGATATAGCTTTTTACATATTGTGCGATAACGATATTGATCACGATATAAACCAAATAACTATATTTGAACACTTTGTGACTCAAAAATGAAATGTAAATTCATCAGCAGGTTGTTTAAATTTAAATATTCATTTCCTATCACACTAAGCATAACAGATCCAATGGAAATTATACCACTAGTTTTTTAATAACCAAGACTATATAGATATAAATGAACTAAGCTGAAAATTAAAGCAAAAGCTTTCAAGTTTCAAAAGTTTATGAAATAGATACTAAACTGTTTCTTCAGTTCCATTAAAAAACAAAGCATTAAGTCTACAAATAAATTCTAATGTTTTCAGGGTTCACATAACAAAAATGTATTGTCTGGAGACAAGTCTGCAAAAACTGAGAGAAAGGAATGCTTAATATGCTATCCCACCAAATTAAACTGCAATTTTGAAATTAAACTTTCATTATGTGTGGTATTAATTGTTGTATTGAAACTAACTGTGGCAACATTTAAATATGTCAAATAAGTATTATTAACCAAAGCACGTGTCCAGGTGACGCACTGCCATACCCGCATTTTTCTGGTGATTTTTGACCATAACGGCTTGCCAGAGTAGCTTTACTTTCCGTGCTGCTGCACGTGTCTTCGGGACCGAGATTGCTCGTCAAGGAAGACTGATACATCATGGATGGAATGATTGGACACATGGATCCGTTTGAAGAGTCCGGGGAGCATTGGACGACGTATATTGAGAGGTTTGAGCATTTCATTCATGCTAACGGCATCGCGGACGCCAAGAAAGTCCCAGTGTTGCTGAGTGTGCTGGGTCCGAAGACGTACGGATTACTGTGCAGTTTGATTGCTCCGGTGAAGCCTGGCGACATGACGTATAAGGATATAACCGATGTTCTGCGGAATCATCTTGCACCGAAACCGCTGGTGATTGCAGAGCGGTTCAGATTCCACAAGCGGAATCAGGAGGAAGGAGAGTCGGTGTCGCAGTACGTGGCTGTTTTGAAGAGACTTTCTGAACATTGTGAGTTTGGCGCGTATTTGGAGGACGCGCTGCGGGACAGATTCGTGTGCGGCCTGAAGGGGGAGACCGTGCAGAAGCGTCTGCTGACCGAAGAGAACCTGACTTTCCAGAAGGCAGTCAACATGGCGGTGGCAGCAGAGACAGTGGCTCGGGATGCACAGCTGCTGAGTGGCTCGCTGAAAGTGAATGCAGTGATTTCCCAGAAACCAACGGTGAAGTGCAGAAGGTGTGGGAAAACAAACCATCCAGAGGACGACTGCTGGTACAAGGATCGTGACTGTCACCAATGTGGAAATAAGGGTCACATTGGTCGTATGTGTAAGAGCAAAGGTTTCTCAGAAAACGCAATGAAACAAAAAGTGAGTAAACATGTGTTTAAAAGTAAAACTCCCAAATACAAAGCTAAAGATAAGAAGAGAGTGTACTATGTTGATGCAAATGAGGGTGAAAGTGAAGAAATTGAAAGTCACACTGATGAAGATTTAGCACTGAACTCTGTTACCAATGATAAGAAATACAGTCGGATCACAGTGTTGCCTACAGTAAATGGACAAGAAATGGAGATGGAGCTGGACACAGGGGCTGCAGTGTCTTTGATTCCTGTGGGACTGTATGAAACCAAACTGAAGCAGGTGCCGCTGCAGTCCACGGATGTAGTCTTGAAAACATACACAGGAGAGCCTCTTGCACCTGAGGGTGTCATTAAAGTGAAAGTAAGGTTAAATAACCAATCAGCAACCCTGCCGTTGTATGTTGTGAAGGTTGACGCTCCACCACTGTTTGTAGAGAGTGGCTCAGAGCCATTAGGCTGAACTGGAAAGATTTGAAGTCGGTGCTGATGGTGGATCAAGGTGAGAAAGACAGCTTACAATGTGTGTTAAAGAGACATGCTGCAGTTTTCTCTACTGATTTGGGCAGGTTGAAAGGAATTAAGGCTAGAGTGACACTTAAGGATGACTGTGTGCCCAAGTTTTGCCCCCCACGTAAGGTGCCTTATGCTCTTCGACCAAAGGTGGAAGCTGAACTGACATGATTGGTTAAACTGGGTGTCATTTCTCCTGTCGATCACAGTAACTGGGCCACACCAATGGTACCAGTCAGTAAGAAAGACGGCTCAGTGAGACTTTGCGGAGATTTTAAAGTCACCATCAATCCAGTTCTCTGTGTAGACAAATACCCAATTCCACGCATTGAGGATTTGTTTGCATCATTGGCTGGAGGTCAACGCTTCAGCAAACTGGATCTGTCAAATGCTTACTTGCAGATGGAAGTGGAGGAGGGGTCAAAAGAGCTGCTGACCATTTCTACTGAAAAGGGGTTATTCTGTTTCAACCGTTTGCCGTTTGGGATTGCTTCGGCGCCCGCGTTGTTTCAGAAAGCCATGGATCAGGTGCTCTTGGGACTTCCTTTTACCCACTGTTACTTAGATGATATTTTGGTCAGTGGACCAGATGAAGCGACTCATCTGAGAGCATTAGATGCAGTGTTGAGAAGGTTAAAGGAGTATGGTTTGCATGTAAAGCAGGACAAATGTTTGTTTTTCCAGGACTCGGTGGAGTACCTGGGTCACTTGTTCGATGCTGCAGGACTCCACAAGTCACCTGAAAAAGTGCGTGCTATTGTGGAGGCACCTACACCCAGCAACGTGGGGCAGCTTCGTTCTTTTTTGGGAATGATTAACTACTACGGACGTTTCATTCCTGACCTCGCTACGGTTCTGAAACCTTTGAATGCCTTGCTACAAAAGGGTCACAAATGGACGTGGTCAAAAGCGTGTGAGTCAGCATTTGGAAAAGCGAAGGCGAGGCTGGTCTCGCAGGATGTGTTAACGCACTACAATGCGAAACTTCCGCTTCGTTTGGCTTGTGATGCTTCGCCTTACGGAGTGGGGGCGGTGCTCTCACATGTGATGCCAGATGGTGCAGAAAAACCTATAGCATTCGCTTCCAGAACTTTAAGCAAGGCAGAGCAAAATTATGAACAGCTGGAGAGAGAGGCTCTGGGGATAGTTTTTGGGGTCCGTAAGTTCCATCAGTACCTGTATGGTAACAAGTTCACTCTGCTTACGGATCACCGGCCTCTGACTTCTATTCTGAGTCCTCAGAAAAGCATTCCATCTATGGCTGCTGCTAGAATGCAACGTTGGGCTTTGTTGTTGTCAGCGCATGTGTACACCATTGAGTACCGCAAAGGTGAGGCTCATGCTAATGCAGATGGTCTTTCCCGATTGCCCCTCCCACACTCAGAAGAAACAAAGACTGACACGGTGCAGGTGTTCTATGCAGCTCAGTTAGAAACTCTGCCGATTAGCAGCTCTGAGATTAGACGAGAGACCATGTCTGACCCTGTCCTGTCTAGAGTGATGGAGATGGTTGCAACAGGATGTTTTCCTGCTGCCAGAGATGCTGAGGAGTTGACGCCTTTCCTACTACGTAGGGATGAGCTCACAATACAACAAGGATGTCTGATGTGGGGTAGTCGTGTTGTGGTGCCACACAAGTTTCGTTCGTGCGTGCTTCAGGAGCTGCACACCGCTCACCCTGGGGTGGTGAGAATGAAAAGTTTGGCACGAAGTTATGTGTGGTGGCCTAACATTGATTCCCAGATTGAACTTCTGGTGAAATCATGTCACTCCTGTCAGCAGTTACAGAGAGAGCCAAGTTTGGTCCCTCTGCATCCTTGGGTTTGGCCCTCAAGTCCGTGGGAGAGAATCCATATGGATTTTGCTGGTCCGTTTGAAGGACACATGTACCTGGTTGTGGTAGATGCTCATTCTAAATGGCCAGAAGTACAAATCATGGACGGCACCACTGCTGGAAAGACCATCCAAGTCCTGAGGAGTCTTTTCAGTCGACATGGCATTCCTAAGATCCTGGTCAGCGACAACGGACCACAGTTTTGTGCAGAGGAGTTTCACAACTTTTTGAGGTCCAACGGTGTCAAGCACATTCGTTCTGCACCGTATCATCCTGCCACCAATGGCTTGGCTGAACGTTTTGTCCAGACGTTTAAGCAGGGGTTGAAATCGCTGAGAGGAACAGCTTCTGTTCAACAGAGGTTGGACACTTTTCTGTTGACTTATCGCAACACTCCCCATGCAACAACGAAGGAGGCTCCAGCAATGTTGTTTTTAAAGCGCCGGTTGCGCTCTCGGCTGGATTTCATTAAGCCTAGTGTGAAAGGAGCGGTGCGGGAGTCTCAGGATTCTCAACTGTTACGTCGTCAGGGTCACTCCAGAGACAGACAGTTTGAGGAGGGCGAACCAGTTTTAGTTCGTGACTACCGCAAGGCGGAAGGAAAGTGGACTGGTGGTGTAGTTCAGGAACAAACAGGGCCTGTATCTTACCAAGTGAAAGTTGGAGGTGATGGGTTGTGGAGGCGTCACGCAGATCAGATGCTGACACGTTCAGAAACAGAGTATCAGAACGAGCAGAATTCTGCTGTAAAACCATCTTTTTGTCAGCTGGAGTTACCCGCAGATAACACTGTGAGGAGCACGCCTGATCACATGATAACCACTGACCGGGGACAGACTAAAAACCCAGTGTCCACAAGAGCAGAGTCGGTTGCAGCACCTGAGTTACCGCAGGCTGAAGTTACTCAGTTGTTGGAGCCTGTGAGATGCTATCCAATGAGAAAAACTAAACCACCTGCGAGATACTGTGATTAAAGGTAGACAATAATAAATCGTTGGCATTAAAAAAAAAAAAAAGAGTTTTGGGGTTTTTCAATGTCGGTCACTGTTGTGTAAAAGAAAAAAAAAAGTGTTTGACCATGTATTTGTTTTTGTTTAGAGTAAGTTAAGGAACTTGTAACCACATTCTCTTTAAGTGGGGAGGAGATGTTATGTGTTACAACTGTAATTATATTGGCGACCACTAGAGGGCGCTTGGGTATCAGGAACTGTTCTGTTGGGACTGTAATACGCAGAAGAAGCCAGCACGTTGAATGGAAAAAAAACTGAGTTTGAATAAATCGACGTTGAGAACGAAGTCCGTCTGATGTATGTTTAATGCAGCACAAAAAGGCCACAAACACAACAAGAGCAACAGACTTTCTGATGACCGAAAAGCATCAAATCTGACGCTTGTTAAAACTAATACAGTGTACAGTAAATTAACTGGACCCCAAATGCATTCGGCGTGGACAAACAATGACAAAAAAAGCGCGCGGGGCACGAGGTACGCTGCGGCAGCGGGGGTTGCGGCTCGTGCGCGTTTGTTTACCTTTCATGCAGACAAAGGACGCGGTGGGAGTCCATAAAATGACCGAAATGAGAGCTAAGAAACACAATAATTAGATACAAACACTCACTCGCCCTGTGGAGACTAACTCTCTAACTTTTACTCCTCAAATAGGAGAAACTGTTCGCTAGCAAGTGTTATTTGAGGACCCTTCAAAATAAAAGTCTATCGCGATAGACTCATTCTTCTATCGAAAAAATGTTCTATCGCGATATCAATAATTATCGTTTTATCGCCCAGCCCTACATGAAAGTGAAAAAAAAATTGAGATGGAAAAAAGTTTTGAATTTTATTTTGTGTTTTGAAACCTAAAAAACAGAACATTTGAAGCTGAGAATGATTAAGATTATTTTAAAATAAGTTAGGAACATTTAATTTATTTATTTATCTTTGGATAAAACAATACAAAAATATTAATTTGTCTTTAATTGGATTTCAAATAATGTTGGCTTCAATTTACTTTAAATTTAATAAAGTTATAAGTGAAAAAAGATTTTGAAATTAAATTTTAAGTTTTTAAACCTAAAAGACAGAATCTTTGAATCTGAAAATAATTAAGTTTATTTTACAATAGAAAAAAGTATCTGACATTTGACTTTCTTTCTTTTTTGTTTTCTTTTCTTTTTTTGGACAAACACCAATATGTTTCGTTTTGTTTTATTTGGTTCTCAAATAATATTGATGCAAATTTAGCTCCATATAGTGAAAAAAAGAGAAAAAAAGATTATTTTAGAATAAAAACAAACAAAAAAGACAAAATAGACAAGGAAAAAAAAGAGTTGAAAGTAGATTTTAAATGTATTTTTTTCTTAACCTTAAAATACTGAGATGAAAATAATTCATCTTATTTTAAAACATCAAAAGTATCTCACATTTATCTTCCTAAAGCTGGGATGTTATCGATGATGGAAACTGACAGACAAACTCATCGATCTCCTGATCAGTCAGGCCCCTCCCCCACACTGAAACGCCGCCTCTTCCCGCCGCTGACGATGACGTCACGGTTGCTAGGCGACGGGAAGAGAAGCAGCTGCATACCGATGTGGTGGAGCTGAAGCTGTGGTTTCCAGCAGATATCCAGCAGTCTGCGCTGACGACAGAGCTCCTCCTCGTACTGGACGATGGTTCCTTCACAGAGTCTGCAGATTTCTTCAGCAGCAGCAGCTAGTCGCTCGCTGATCAACTCTCTCAGAGACTGAAGGGAAGACATGCTTCCTGCAGCCACAAACACCAAAGATCATCTGAACAGCAGCAGCTAACGCTGCTAGCTAAAGCCTCCTGATGGATACTTCCGGTCACTTCCGGTCACTTCTTGCACACCAAACCTTCAAAATACGATCTCATGAAGATTCATTTGTTTTAAAAACGTTTCTACGAATTTTATCTATTTATTGTTATCATTTAGAAAAAATAAAGTTATTTAAAAAGCTTAGAATTTATTTTTTCAATTTTTTAAAATAACAGAAACCGGAAATGACATCATAATGACTTTAAATATGATAAAATACAATGTATTCATAAAGAAACACATTTAAAAAACTCTACATGACTTTTAACCCTGAAATATGTTTCTATGTAAATTCTCAGATGTAGAAAATAACTTTAGTTTTTGTAATGATTTCTCTGAATCGGTTCTTCACCTTTTCTACCATTGATGTAAATTCTCTCTGGAATTCTTGATCCAATTAGAACGTTTTATAAATAGTAAATTAAACATTAATATTATAATGTATTTGAAACAAACTCTGACATATTTTAACTGGGATGATAAAAAGGTAGAAATATAGTAAAAATGTGTTCCTCCTCCAATCTAAATGTTACATTCATACATGTAGAGTTAGAAAAATAACTCCCAGATTTGAAGGTTTTATGATAGAGTTTGTCCATTTATGAATATCTTCAAATGATTAATAAACTCAAGAAATGTAACACTGGAACAATTTGTGCTTTTGGTTGATGAATCATTCCAATTCCAAACTTTGAGACTTGATGGAGACTGAAAGACTTTTTCTCTTGGTTTTCTGCTTTAACATGATGACAAAAATCCTAATCATGAAAACAAGCGCTCTTCCTGCTGTTATTGGACAGTTTTCATGGTCTGCAGGCCTGAGAGCAAACATCTCCAATGTTGGACTGAAGCATTTGATTGTAAACATTTGTTGTTGTTTTATGCTGTGAAGAGGAAGCTGCAGTGAAGGCAGCCATGTTGGAGCCTCATCCATGTTCTCATTAGTCTGAGGGGAAGAGTGTGTTTGAGGCTGAAAGACTGAAGGACAACAGGAAATATGAGGATTCATGGAGGATCAAATCCAGACTTCATTCATGTTTGGATGCTAAAAAGTTGCAGACATTTAATAGATTTTACAATCTCTGATCAAATATGAATCAGAGTCTTCACAGCTTTTTGTTCTTTGAATGAATGAGACCATTAATATAGAATTGAAATTCACACATGGAAGCAACAAAACATGGTTTTCTACCTGAGGATTTACATCTGTGGAGAAAACAAGAATCAGATTTATTCTAAAGAGCTTCTCAGCTTTCTGAGAAGGTCCACTTTTGATGTATCCAATCACAAATGTTTTAGTAAAGTATCTGAACATGGAGAGTTCCAAAACAAATGCAGAATAGTCTGGATCTACAAGGCTAAAGCTGCATATGTTCAGAGAGAAATGCCCTCTGCTTTACTGAGTCAAATCCTTCAATCCCTGGAAATCTGCTGATTCAGCTTCTTTAGTCTTTTCTTTAGGATTGGGTTCCAGTTAAGGGAGCACCTTGTATGTTGGTGTTTTGTCTGGATGATTCCTAAATATTGTGTTTGAACAGGAACATTCTACAATCTTTGATGGCCATGAGTTCACATTGATTTCTGTTCAAACACAAGCCAGACGTCCATGAGAACTGTCCAATAAGATCAAGAGCAACAGGGATCTGGTTCTCATGTTTGAACAATAACAAACTGTTCGTCTGCCAGTTGAGTGATAATGAAGTCTTGATCAACCAGAACGATTCCCTCTGCTAAATTGGATGTAATATGGACACTTAACAGCTGTCAAGCAAAAGAAAAAGATGGGAGAGACAGGACAACCCTGCCTTATGCCTCTTGTTCTATCAAATCTGGGAGAAGTGCCGCCTGACAACTTAATAGAGTCTTACTGTTTTTGGAAAGTGGGACAATGAATCCAACCAAAACAAGAACCAAAGCTGCATTTTTGAAGGAATCCAGAATGAATTGATGTTCAACAGTATCAAAAGCTTCATAAAAATCTAAGAATCAAATCAAACTCTGATCATTCACAAGTTCTGGAGAGTCCAGAATATCTCAAATGAGCCTGATATTGTTACTGATGTGTCTCTGAGACAGAAAGTCTGACTGTGTTTCATCCATTATTGAGTTGAGAGGAAATTTAAGGCATTTGGATAAAATGGTTGTAAAGATTTTATAATCCTTGTTCAATAATGATTTATAAATCAAAGAGTCTTTACTGGATCTTGGAATGAAAGTAGTCAAACCTTCAGTTAAAGTTGCAGGAAGCTGTTTTTTATCTATACTTTCTAAAAATACTTCCATTAAAAAAGGAGAAAGGATTGATTAACTTCAGAGATCAACCATCTGTCCATGGAGATTTGTTCTTTTTCAGTTGACCAATGGCACACATCACCTCCTCTAGAGGAAACGGGTTCTCACACTGTTGATCTCAGTTTCAGAAATGATTCTATGGATGTAATCCTCAGAATCCTGTTTAGAAATGATCAAAAAGGAGATTGAAGGAGTTTGAGAGAACAGTTTTCTGCTTTCTTTGTCCTCTTTCCTTAAAGAAGAAAAGAACACATTCAAAGTTAGTTGTTAGTTTTACCTCTGATCATCAAACTATTGTCTTTTATTGTGAAAAACCTTTTCAAAGTGGATCAAATATGTAAATGGAGCTGAGAGTCTGGATGGAGTAGGAACTGTTTTCTCTCTAAATCTGAACATTTCTTTTTCTCCACTTGTTGCCGGGTAGACTTTCAAGAGTTTGGTTTTTGTTTGTTCCGTTTATTTAAATCCACCAAATTCCCTGTAAATCTTCTTTATAAACATTCCTACCTGGGTGTTTGTCTGTCGAGGGTACTTGAACTCATCACGTGACGCAGCAGACACTACTGCGCATGCGCGCTCAGACTGCTGCGGCCGTGGCTGAGGTAAGACGTGCTCCTCCTTGTGTCCGTTCTTCGTCATGATATTTCAGCTCAAACTGTTTTTTCATTTGTTTTCTGTGGATCTAACAAAAGCAGGAATCGTTCTGCTTTCATTTTCCTCGGTTTGTCATCAGTTCTTTTTGTTATTAGCCGCTCTAAACGAGCCGAGGACACATTTTCGCGCCATTTTTCTTTCTTCTTCGTCTTGACTTTTCTTTCTTTTTCGTGTATTTTTCAATTGTTAGAAGGAAACACTGAGGAAATCCCGGACACAGGGTTCCTGTGGGTCTGAAAAAGTCTGAAAAGACTTGAATTTGAAAATTAAACCTTAAAAAAGATTAAAAAGTCTTAAGATTTGATATGTTAGTCTTAAAAATTGTGCAGTTTTAAAACTTTTTAACGTATTAATTTTCTGCTCTAAATAAAGTAGGGCTGGGTGATATGGGATTTTTTTATATCACGATATAACTTTTTACATATTGCGCGATAACGATATTTATCACGATATAAACCAAATAACTATATTTGAACACTTTGTGGACCAAAAATGAAATGTAAATTCATCAGCAGGTTGTTTGAATTTAAATATTTATTTCCTATCACACTAAGCATAACAGATCCAATGGAAATTATGCAACTAGTTTTTTTTAACCAAGAATATATATATATAAATGAACTAAGATGAAAATTAAAGCAAAAGTTTTCAAGTTTTAAAAGTTTATGAAATAGATACTAAACTGTTTCTTCAGTTCCATTAAAAAACAAAGCATTAAGTCTACAAATAAATTCTAATGTTTTCAGGGTTCACATAATAAAAATGTAATAATGTACTACAAATTATTTTTGTTGTATTTAGTAGGGGTGTAACGGATCACAAAACACACGGCTCGGATCGTGTCACGGCTTTAAGGTCACGGTTCAGATCATTTTCAGATCAGTAACAAGTGAAAAAACAACAAGAAAAAAGAAGATAAAGCCTAAAATTACTTTTTTGTAAAGCTTAAATAATAATTTTGGAAAAAAAAGTACTTAAAAGCATTAACTCACACATTTAGAACATAAACCAAACATGTATTTTCTGATTACATGTACATGTCTGGAGACAAGTCTGCAAAAACTGAGAGAAGCATTTTTTGTTATTTAACATTAAAATAAGATTTTTTTTTTAAATATTACAACAACAGAACACTATATTTTGTATGTTAAATACATTTATGTTTCAAATTAGATTTGTATACATTTTCTTTTAGCGATTTACTAGCACACAAATGAACAAGAGTAGGATTGTATTTCTGCCAACATATTAGTCTAAGAGACTTTTGTAGAATACAAATGTGAAGTTTTCCTACTTTACTAGACAGTCAACACTTTCTATACAAACTGGAAAATGAAGAAGGTACATTTTTGGAAGCTGAAATGATTGTCAACCTAAATATGATATGCATTAATGGTCTTTTAAAATCTGTTTAGATGACTGCTTTGAGCGTCATGGGAGGAGTGGACATAAAGGACAGCGTTTGGAGAATCATGAAGCAATGCTTCACCAATACTCTTGTCAAGCAGCTGAACTGGAGAGGAGTCGACGGAAAGACTGGAGCTGAAAGATGTCATTTCTCGTAAGTGTTATTGCACTGACAGAGTTGAAGTCCTTTGTCTTGGTGGAACTGATCCATTGTGAATGAATGCAGATGAGGAACTAATACTCTTTTATAACTGAACTTGAAACTTCATATAGTACTTGACAACTCCTTTCAGTGTACCAAAGTGCTTCACAACAAAAGAAAGAAAAAAGTACAAAAATAGTCAAATTTAGAACAAGATAAATAAATTCATCTTAAAATTACAAAAACAGTTTGCAGTAAAATACATGGAAGAAAAATACGAATCCAATAAAACAAATAAAAGAAAGTAAAATGGCAACCGACTAGTGAGCGTTAAAAGCCATTCTAAAAAGTGTATTTTTAAACCGACAAGCATCAAATCTGACGCTTGTTCAAACTAATACAGTGTACAGTAAATTCATTTGACCCAAATGCATTCGGCGTGGACAGACGATTGATTGTAATAAAGCGCGCGGGCGCGAGGTACGCAGCACGGGGTGCGGGGGTTGCTGGGAAGTCGGCTCGTGCGCGTTTGTTTACCTTTCATGCAGACGAAGGACGCGGAGTGGAGTCCAAAAAATGACCCAAATGAGAGCTAAGAAACACAATCATTAGATACAAACACTTACTCGTTGATGACTTTACTTGGTTACTAACAAGGATTTAGTTTTTTCTCCGTCATCCAGCTGGAAATGATGAAAGAAATCGGTCTTAATTTGTCATTGCAAAGTCTTCAAAAGTCTTGAATGGAACTTGAAGAAACGTGGAGGAACCCTGCAGACAGCAGTGTCATTTTAGTTTCTCTGTCAACCAGAATGAAGGAAACTGGATCAACGTGGAAGTCTGATCTTTATTCACCTGAACACAACGCAGAGCAACAAAGACCAACCAGCTCCATTTGAAGAAGGAAAGACCAGAAAAAAGCAGAAAACTCTTCTCTCAAACTCCTGGGTTCTTCTTTGGACCATTCTAAACTTTCTTGTGAAAATCCAAACCAAATCCTCCCTTCTAATCCTCATTCTGGTCAGATTTGGATTCCTCAAAGACTTTTTCCAACCCATGAAAATGTGAGAAAGAATCAATGTGGTTTTTGCTGTCAATCTTTTCCAATGGGTTGAAATCCCAATTGAAGGATTGGATTCCTGATTGAAATGTCCTCCATAGCAATGGAACTGGATCAAATGTGGATTTCAGAGCTTCTTGTTCAGCATTGGAGCTGCTTTGACTGCATTCAAACAGATGATTTGGGTTTCAATCCAAACATCTGGCTCTTCCTCTCTTTGCTGCTAAATCCTTTCCAAATGTTTGAAAGAACATTTGGAGAAGGGCTTTGAAATGCTCCAGTGTTGTCCATCTGCCATGTTTCCAGACAAACTCATTTAGGACGTCCAGGAGAAATGAAGCTTTCCGGCTGAAGCCCGGCGGGATGGTGGCTCTTTCCCAGGATTCCTTGCTGGAAGAAAATGAGCGCTGGGACCAGCAAACAAAGAGGAACTGCTCTTCTTCCTCTCTGACCTCCTTTCATGGAGGTTTAGTTCTTCATCCAAATTGGGTTTGGTGGGACAAAATAGAATCTGGAGTGTGGACTTGGAGATCTTCTATGGGCTTCAGAAGCAGCAAACTTCCAATCTGAACTGGAGGAAGCCACTGAAATCTAACATTAGAAAACTTCAACTAGCTTAGCTTGTTAGCTAAACAGACAGAAACAGAAACTAGAGCTTCCTGCTGTCATGGACGAAGCTCACTTTACCTGATGACATTGAACTGCTCTTCAAACATTGGCTTTGCTTCTGTTTCTGATTCCAACTTTCCATTTGAAAGCACTCTAAAAATGGCTGCGCCCTCTAGTGGCGAGCTCCAAAAAGCCCTCAGTCCAATCTTCAGAACAGAACCAGTTCCAGAATGGATCTCCCACTTCCAGGATGGATCAGAACAATCTGGAATTGGAAGATCTGATTGAAACGTTGGTTCAAAGGCGTTTCTATGTGACGAGTTCCAGGATTTTCCTCCAGAGTGGACCCGCCCCCTCATCGATTAGCGCTCTCGCTTCCGTCATTTGACATTTTCTGACATTCTGGACATTTCATCTTCACAAATGGACCAGAGACATTTGTTCTAATGGCCACGCCCACATTTCATGTCATCATTGGAATCTTCCAAAGGTATGTGTGGTTTAGTTCTTACCTGCTGTTGGTTTCCTACCAACTTCTGGCCGCCGTGCCGTGAGTTTAGAGCTCTTTCATTGCCACGTCTCTCTCTTTTATACGTTTTTAAAGCATCTTCTCTTCCGTCTCCTGGTTTCTGGATCCTGGTCCATAAGTTCCTCCTCATCTGTGCTAAAGTCTCCTTCAATCCATTTGTGTCAGACTAAAGTGGAGTCCAGCATCAGGCTTTAGTGTTTCTCTCAGAGTTCTTGGAGCATTGAGGTGGGTGTGGGAGAGTCCAGTCTGGTCAGGATTGGATCTTCAGGAAAGTGTTGCTCCTGAATGAAGAACTGGAGGTCTGTAGTTTGAAGGCTGTTCTCTGAGCAGCAGCTGCTCACAGGACTAGCAAAGGTTGTTGTTGGTCTGGAGCTGAATCGGTCAAGGACTTGTTGGTTTGAGAAAGGATGACTCTGTGGTTTGGAGCTCTAACGCTGAGAGAATCTGTCCTTTTTCTGCATCTTCTGGCTCATCTTAACAGCATTGTTGGGCTTCTCCATTGTGATTGGATCCCATTCTTTTCCAGGAGCTGCGACAGGTAAGAGCCATTTTCATGTCTTTCCAGCTCTGCTTGTTCCTTTGTTCCTGTGCTGGTTTGTCAGATCCAGATTTCTGCTTGAGGCTCTTTAAAGGGATTGAGTTGGGATGAAAATGCTTTTGGTTTGGTCTGGTTCTGCTTTTCTGGGCTTTTCTGCTTCAACTGTGACGGTGAGGGTCATTGAAGACCCATTCAGTGCAAATGCTTGTTTGTAGATTTGTTGACAGGAAGTGGCGCCCTGGAATGGGATTGATGCTTTTCAACCCAGATGTTGACGAGTTTTTCCAGCTTTCAGAACAGAGTCACTGCTCACTCTTTGGTAAGTCAAAGCATTTGATTGAAATGTTCCAGAATCAGATGAAGGATTACTGAGGATTACATGTCAGCTACAGCTACTGAGAATGAATATTAGAAGAGCTTTAACAGGATGAGGGGAAGGCTAAAGATTCAAGTCTGTTTGTGAGTCAAAGATAGAATGAAGACTAGATCAATCTCAAACACAGAGTTGATTCTAAAGAGCATTTATTAGAATTGGAGCGACAGCTTTCAGTTGGAACCTTTAGACACTAAGATGCAGTTGTGAAAACAGCCAGCAGGTGTCTCCCTTCTCCCTCCTGCTTCAATGCAGCTGCATCAAAGGGATTCTCTGTCATTCCTCACTAACATCCACTCTGTTCATTCATGTCCTCTGGAGAAAGGATCTTCCTCTTTTCACTTTGATCTGCTGTGAAGCTGAACATGAAAAAGTTCTTGGAGCAAACAAAGGAAAGCGTTTGTGGACGTGAAGAAAGATCCAGAAGATTCTTTGACTGGAAAGTCTCATCAAGTGGAGCTGATTCCAACATGTTTGCTGCAGAGCTTCAGGCTGAAGTTGGAGAAGCTCAGAACCCTTGAAGTCCGGATCAGAACCTCCTCAGGAACAAGCCCTCTTTCATGTCTGCATCTGCTGGTGAACACCAGAGCCTTCTAAATGCTGAGGACCATGAAGAGGTCAGGAACAAAAGCTGTGGAGGGTTAGCTTAAAGCTGCTGTGCAGAACCCACAGAACCCAGAACCCTCCCAGTTTCAAAGCTTCCATTTTGATTGGGAGGATGTGAGATGTTTCTGCTGCATCCATTTCAGCTCTGCAGAGGAAACAAAAGCTGCTCAAGTCCTCCAGACTGACAGAAAGCAGCTGATAGAGAAACTGCATTTAGTCTTTCTAAAATACCACAGGAGAGGCTGAGAAAGGAAACTTCAGTTCCTGAGAAGAATCAGTGAAAGATGGTCAAACCTCTCCAAATGAAAGAACTGGATATCATGGAGCGCTCTCTCTGAGGAAGAAGGACAGAAGCTGCAGAAAGATGTGCAGATGTTTCAGAGCAGCCTCCAGAAACAGCTTTGGACTGGGAGAAACTCCAACAGAGATCTTTTCCTGTCAGCAGGGGGCAGAATCCAACACACCCTGTTACTGAGGAAAAAGACGTCCTTCAGGAATGTGCTTCTGTCCAGAGATCATCTGGAAGATCCACATTCTTCAGTCAGGATCAGCTTTGGTTCTCTCTTTCTTACAGTCTGAATGCTGATGTGGAGGATCTGTTTCTGTCAGAGGTCAGAGGTCAGAGCTGTCCATAAACAATGTCTTCAAGTCCTTTTCTGAAAGTCCTCTGGGTCATTTATCACTTTGCTTTTCTTCTGAGTCATGGTTGACTCTTTGAAATGGAGTTTCAAGATGATGCTAATAGCAGAACAAGCTAGTGACGTTGGAACTAGGAAACGTCATCATGAGATAGAAAAACCAGTTTGTTCCAGAACAAACCATGAATGTCTGTGCTGTTTGATCTCTGTTCTGGATTTACTGGATATAATGGTATTAGACCAGAACCTCTGATCTGACACATTAGATTTGACACAGTAGAAATGAAACTGAGGGCTCGTCAATGGGAGTTTTCAACAAGATTCAGAAGATGAGATTTACTGTAGGTGATACAAGATAAAGTTCAAATCTGTTTTAACCTGGAAAAACAACATGAAAACACATCTGTAATAAGAAGGGCCAACAGAAAAATAGATTCTAGCTGTTTGATTAGAGAATACAGACAGATGATGTTTGGGTCCTGGACTCATTTATTGGCAGATTGTGAAACTTCTAAATCTAACGTTACACAACGTTGTGAGTCTTGTGAGCTTCAAATATGACACAAATGTCCTTTTCAGAATGGTGTTGAGTTGAGCAGAGTAACCAACATTGTTGCCTTGCAGAAACCCAGTGGGTGACATCACAGATCATCTATTCAGCTCTGAGTGTCTGTGGTTTCAAAACTATCTAGCACTTCATTCTTGCAGCTGAAACAATCCAGGAAACTTTGATCTTCTGCAGGATCTGCAGCTCCAACACACCCTGTTACGAGGAACGACACGTCCTTTAGGAATGTGGTTCTCTGCTGAACTTCTTGACCAGCTCTTTAATTACAGTCATCCAACTTCCAAAACTGAGGAGGAAGAGGAGACAAGAAGAAGACCACACCCCCAGCCTGGGTGTGTAACCGTTCCTCTGACAGATCTGGAAGATTCACATTCTTGTGGTTTGCTGATCAGATCTCTTCCTCAAACTGTTGCTCTGACTTGTTCACTCAGACTTTAATCTGATCCGGGATTAGATTTAGTTGAGGGGGGTGTAGATATACCGTATTTTCACGACCATAGGGCGCACCTAAAAGTCTAAAATTCTCTCCAAAATGTGCTGCGCGCCTATTATAGCAATGCGCCTATTGCGTTGTTTTTTTTTCTTTTTTTTTGGAAGGCGGATTGCGTAACAACGGCATGCCTCTCAATGTGGTAAATCGGACGTAATAGAGAACAACATGAGAACGTTGAAGTGTAATGTGTGCGTTGTTATTGTAATGCGGACGGAATAAAAGACTACTGGTAGATGAGAACCTTAAAGAGTGAATCATAAACTTGTGAAGCTAACAAACAACGCTGAAGGGAGGCTGTCTGCACACAGAGCGCCGCGCACAAACATGACAAAGAAAGTCGAATGGATTCCTATTTCACTCTTTAATTCCGATCGGGTTTGGACGGTTACTGCTGTTACCGATCTCACAAACTATGTCATGTTACATTAAAAGCGGAGTTCTGTCTGCATATGGATCGGTACTTGCAGACACAGCTCGGATCTTTTTGCTCGCGGTCGCTCTGCCTCGCGCACGCTTTCACTTGTCAGGTGAGGAGCGCGAGGAAACTTTCACTTCCTCATGCGGAAAACAGGGGAGAAAGTGCACTCCGTGTTCGCGCGTGTAACCCACCCGCCGCAGCAGCAGACCCTCTCATCCGCGGAAGGCAGAGCGGCAGCCTCGGCGGGCAGAGGACCGGACCCGCGGTCCGCTGTCTGTCTGTCGGCTGAGCGCGTGCACCAGCAGGGAGCACCCATCTTGGTTTTAGGCGCTCCAACCACCATAATAATACAGAAATAGAAAACATTAATTTCGCTTTTTTTCCGACTCCTCTGCCGCGCGCAGCGGCCCGTCCCGCTTTTAATAACCTATTGCTCTCTCCCCTTCTTACTCGCTAATCATTTCTCTCCGGGACCGGGGGGGGGCCTTCAGCTGTTTTCTGTGATTGGGATGAAGACTGTCCCGCATTAACCTGAGAGGAAACATAAGGGACGTTTTAAATGATAAAATAAATCAAACATCACAGATCAGGAAGCTGAGCAGGTTGCCACGCCCCGCTCTCTGCAGCACATCTCTCTCCCTTGCGTGTGACGCGAGCAAACCCCGCTGAAGGAGGCTGTCTGCACACAGAGCCACTGCGCTCCAAAGAACGTCGAATGGATTGTATTTCACTCTTTAATTCTTTTGTTTTTACTTTTTTTTTTTTCACTTTTTTAATTCCGATCGGGTCACGTGCTCTCATGCTCGCATGAACAGCGCTTTTATATGAGCCCGCCCACTACGGCAGGAAAAGTAAAGGGATTGGCTAAAACTTAACAAAGTAGAAATGATTGACATGTCCAAAGACCAATAGACCTTTAATGAACTGCTGCTCCGTTTGCAGCAGCTTGTTTCGGTTTCGGGAGAGCCGCGTAAATCAGAACTGTTTCTGCTTGGAATCAAACTTCGGTGACCAACCCTAGTTTTACCACGCCCGCGCCTTATAGTCAAGAGCGCCTTATACGTTAGTCAAATACATAAAAAGCACCAAAAACTCAAACTGCGCCTTATCACCCAGTGCGCCATATGGTCGTGAAAATACGGTAATAAGATGAATCAGACAATAATCCTGTGAAATCCACTAGAATCTCTAAACTAATAACTCTTCATCATCAAAGTGTTTGTTCTTCAGTGGTTTTCCTTCAGTTTTAGGATCTGGTGGATTTCTAAAGTTGAGATTCTAACAGATCTGGAAAGAAACATCTCAGATTTGCTGTCAGACATTTTTCTGAGAACAAACTCTGTTCCTCTGAGTGGGACTGATATCAGTCTCATTTACAGCTGACACTTCAGCCTCAGACCAGTTCTGTGGAAATGATGGAGAAGAGATTTCCCATGATTTTGATGTCAAATCTTTGAAATCAGATGTCTGCCATTCTTCTAGAGGAGGGGTCCTGTACGGGTACAGCACTGATTAGTGTTTTGATTGTTGATCATAAACTTCTTCTTTGGTTTGAAACTCTTCTGTTTCTGAAGAGTTCTTCTGCTAATAGAAAGATTGTTCGATTCACTGGTTGTCCTTCAAACACACTGAACCTTCCTGGTACAGTATTCTAGTCAATGATCAAGTCTCTGTTCACCTGCATGGACTCACATATGAACTGAAGTCTAATCCTATCCTAATCCGGAGGGTTCAGTCTGATGTTGCAGCTGTTCCAGCTTCAACTCTTCTGGGAAGGTTGTCCACGAGGTCAGACAGACGGAGGAGATGGTTCCTCTTAAGGAAGAAACCTGGAGATTCAAACTCCTCAGTCTCTACAGGAATGTTTCTATGTGAGATCTGGATCAGACGCTGGAACCTCAGGTTCAGGAACAGCATTCTGGTTCCTCAAAAGTGGAGCAGCTTTAGATTGACAGAAGACATGATGAAGGTCAAGCTGCTTGACCACGCCCCCTCTGGTTCCTGTTAGAGGCTGTTTAGTGAATATACAGGATCTGTGGAGGATTACTGAGGATCATCCGGTCCTGATCATCATCAACATTAGATTAGCCCTGTTCTAGTGGACGTTAGACTCCAGCAGGACTGTCCTCTGGTACCACAGAACATCTCGCTACAGTGAGGCTGGAGGGGGTGTGGTTTGAGGAGCACAGGATTCATCAAGGCTTTTATTCCTAATATTGACTTCTTTGATCAGGACCTTCAGCTTTAACTAGAAGAGTTTTCAGACGAGAGTAAAGTGGTTAGGATGAGGTTCAGTATCATCAAGTCAGAGACCATGGTTCAGAGAAAAGTAGGTTGTCCTCTCTGGAAGGGGGAGGAGCTTAAGTGGGTTTAGTGAGAGAAGATGCGAGATGGAGATGACCAGCATTTCTGTTGATGTTGAAGGTCTGTTTCTATCAGCAGTAAAAGGGAAACAGTGATAACAGGATGGGAACAATTCATGGAAAACCAGGAATGTTCCATCAGATCAGGATCAGTTTAATCTGAAAGGATCAGCTCTGCTTTGAACAGACCACCATGACCATGAAGGCATCAGAGCTCCTGCAACAAACTTCAACATGTCGGCTGTCAGTTTATCTGATAGTAAAGGAATCCAGACCATCATCTTCATGTTTGTCTTTCTGGATCTCCTGACCTCAGATGACCTCTGCTGTTCCTCTCTGGAATAAAGAGATCAATGATAGAACAGGAGAGTTCTGACCCACCAGAACACACCCATGACCTTGAACCATCACCGTTCCTCTGACAGATCTGGAAGATCCACATTCTTGTGGTTTGCTGATCAGATCTCTTCCTCAAACTGTTGTTCTGACTTGTTCACTCAGACTTTAATCTGATCCTGTATTAGTCTGATCCTTTATACAGTTCACATTTGGATCAAACTTTGAGATGTTTTCTTAAACTAAAGACCCTCAAAAATAACATTTACTAATGAATGAACTCATTTATATTAAAACATATCAAAGTGCTTCACAATAAAAGAAAGTTTTCAAAATTAGACAAATTAAGAACCAAATAAAAAACAGCTTCAAATTCTGAAAGCAGTAAAACACTTAAAAGATAAATAAGACCTCAATAAAATCAATCGATTGAGGTCTAACATCATGCACAGTTCTTCAGGAATGTTATTCTATAACTGAGGGTTGTCAACAGAAGAACCAGGGTCACCGCCGTGTTTCTGTCCTGATCTGGGAACCTCTAGCAGAAACTGATTAGTAGACCTTAAAACTCTAGAATGGCTATGAAAGAGAGAACACATCCCACAAATCCTGGCTGCATGTGTGTTTTAGGGTTCAGTTTGGTTTGAGATCTCTGAACGGTCTGGCCCCGCCTTAACCTCTCAGAGTGTCTGCTGATCAGCTTCTCCTGGAGGTACAGAGGTCAAGAGGAAGTGGAGAGGAGATCCAGCCTTTTCCATCTGGAACGCTCTGCCTTTTAACATTCCTGATGTCTCTGTTCATTTTAAAACCCATTTTTACTGACCAGCTTTTAATGTTCTATGATACTCAGCACTGTTTTTACTGTTTTTACTCTGTTTTAACTATTTTTTTAAATCTGCATTATATCTGTTTTATCTCTGTTTTTACTCTTTTTTAACTCTGTTTTAACTATTTTTACTCAGTTTTTAACTATTTTTTTTAACTCTGCTTTATATCTGTTTTATCTCTGTTTTTACTCTGTTTTTACTCAGTCTTAACTCTTGTTTTAACTCATTTTTTAACTCATTTTTTAACTCATTTTTTAAACTCTGTTTTTTAACTCTGTTTTTACTGTCTTGGTTTTTAGTTTAGTTTTTAGTTGTTTTATGCTTATATTTGATCTCTTAGTGTTGTTGGTGTTTTAATGTACAGCAGTTTGTAGCAGTCTGACTGTGTTAAAGTGGTTTATAAATAAACCTGATCTGATCTAAAAGCTCATTTAAATAAACATGAGTGAGACCATGAAGAGCCTTAAAAACAAACAGTAAATTCTAAAATGAACACTGAGCCAGTGAAGTGTCTTTGACTCGTTCAAGTAGAGAAAATTCTGGCTCAGCCACTGCACCCAGTCACTCTAGTCGACTAGAGGACTGCACAGTCAGTCCTTCAGGTCCAACATCACCAGAACAACAGACACAGAAATGTCATTGTGGACCTTCAGAAGATAAAATATTAAAATATGTGCAGATTATTTAGATTAGAAAAAAAAATCAATCAGGAAGGATTTTTAGATGCTGTGGAATGAAAGTCTATCTGGGGTTGGTGTTTCTTCTTCTTCTGATTGACATCCATCCTCCTGGTTACAACAGAGTTTATACAGTTCTCTTCTACAGCTGATCTCAGAGTAGCTGATCTGAGATCATCTGATCAAGTGGAGGTCCAGTGTCTGCAGGTCAGAAACTGTTGACTCTTAGAAATAGTGGTAGATACCAGGAACCATGATTGTTGTAGATCATCTTTGTCTCCACTATTTATTACTGCATTAGTTTGCTCACACATCAGTGATCAAACACTTCTCAGTCTTTCATGTAGTTTTCAACCAGAACCGTGGACCGGTCCGGTGGACCAAGAACCTTAATGAGGATCTTACACTTCATTACTCAGATGTTTAGAATTGTTTTCTGTTTCTCCAGAATTCTGACTTGTTCATCTTCTCCAGCATTCCTTCTGGTCAGAGGATCATTCAGATAAACAGTAGATCCTTTCAGATTCAGTTATCCTCTATTTAATCTAGTTCTTTGTGTGGTTCTGATCTCTTTTAAGAGTTCTTTTAGTATATATAGTTTTTTTTTTTACAACTCCTGCTGTCCTTTTGCCTTATTCTGCTCGGTCCACCACTGATTCTGACTGATGATCAGAACTGGAGGATCTGTTTCCAGGAAATAGTCAGGCCCCTCCCTGTTTCTGCTTCAGATGAAGGAGTTCATGTCAGGTTTCTTGTTGAACCTGTTCTCTGTCTTTACTTCAGGAAACACAAACTTCCTGCAGCTCCTGACAGTCATTCCACCTCCAACAAGAAGCTCCACCCCCTTTATGATGAGTGTCAGATCTGATCCTCTGACTGTGGTTCAGTGGCTGCTCTCTTGGTAGACAACAGCAGGTCGAAGGTTTGATTCGAGGAAGGCTCTCAGTGTGACATCATCATCTCCACCTGCTGCCCCGCCCACCTGTGCTGCCCCGCCTCCATCCCAGGTGGACTCTTTCTTCCTGGTTCAGTCAGTGATGTGTGCTGCAGCTGCGTTGACTCGGTGAGTGGAGACTCTTCTTCTTCTTCAGATCTGAAGAAACTGAAGTGAGTTTGTTTCTGGAACTTTGTCTGGACTAACTGGACTGTTTGTTTGTGAATGTTTGGAGAAGAAACTCTCATCTCTCTGCTGGTTCCAAAGCTTCATCATTGTTGATTCTGGAGGATCCAGATGTTTGTTGTGTTTGTTCTCAACATTTGCTGGAATCAAACTGTGGTCTTCAGGATCAAAGTGGACAGATCAGCTGACTGCTGCTTCCTGTCAAACCTTCCTGTTCTCTATCATCCAAATCCAAGTCTGTGTTGGAGCTTTGAGAGCAAGAATTCATGTTTCTGTCTCTGTTGTTCTTGATGAGCTTCATGATCCTGAATAGTTGAGTTCTTTCTTTGTCAAAGTGACTGAAAGAGGGAAATGTTGCTGCTGCAGCTCCATGTCTCCATCTGGTGGAGGGAGAGCAGAAGTGATGTTCAGCAGAAGTGAAGTTCAGCAGCTGATGTTCAGCATCAGATGCTCAGCAGATGATGTTCAGCAGCTGATGCTCAGCAGCTGATGCTCAGCAGCTGATGTTCAGCAGCTTCCTCTGACTGCATTCACCTGAAGCTGAGAGGAAACACCAGAGAAGAGCCAATCAGATCTGTTTGTGATGATGATGAAGGTTTCCTCTGCAGGTGAAGGCTGGAAGAAGGTGTGTGGGAGCTGATCCTCAATCCAGCAGCATGGATCAGAGGGAGGACACACAGGAGGGAGCCCCTCCTCCTAAAAGTACTCTGTATGGAGAAGATGACAACCAGAGCAAAGCTCAGAGGTGAGATGAACATCTCCAACTGTCCAGGACTCTTCTCCATGTCAGAACTCAGAACTCACACCAGCAACCACCATTCTTCACAGGAGCCGATCTGGATCTGGATCTGGATCTGGATCTGGATCTGGATCTGGATCTGGATCTGAATCTGAATCTGAATCTGAATCTGAATCTGAATCTGGATCTGAATCTGAATCTGGATCTGAATCTGAATCTGAATCTGAATCTGAATCTGAATCTGAATCTGAATCTGGACCTGGACCTGGACCTGGACCTGGACTTGGATCTGGACCTGGACCTCCAGACTTCAAGAGCATCGGCTCAGCAGTGGAACAGTGAGTGTTTGGAGGCTGTACAAATGTTCTGATCAACAGAACCTTCTTAGTTTTATATATACGTCATAATTATATGAGATGTTAAACATTCAAGTTTGAGATTAATTTATTTCCTGGTTTTTACCCACAATTCCTCAGAATACTCCCAATAGAAAACTAAAACCCTGAAACTCATTAAATCTGAATTTCAGATGATATTAATCTCTAAATAACATGAAGATCAAATGATTTCCACTACAGTCTTGTGGATGTTTTACATTTATGATGTCATCATTAAACCAATCTTTCATGAATTTAGATTTCCAGTAATATTCTTCTATTATTCTGTCAGGATTTTTTTTTTCAGGAAACAGTAAAGAAATGACATTAGCTCATGTTTAAGACATTCAGAACAGATTTCATTAAGACTCAATAAGAACTGAGCTTTTGTACAGGTGTGTAATGAGATGTTATCAGTATATAAGCAGGTCTGGACACACCTGTATGAGAAACGATGTCACTCTGGTTACACAAGACTCTGGTTTGTCTGAATGATGGAGACCCTCATAGAACGTGACTTTATACCCCGCCTACAGTTCTTCTATCTGAACCCACAAACCCCCATCACACAGAACAGAACATTCTTCTCTTTCTACACTGCAGTTCATCTGCTCTCACTGCGATCATCCTGCTGCTTTTTTTTAAAAAGCTCACCCTGTTCTGCATCCTGATTGGCTGGAGATCTTGTCAATCTCCTCCATGCTGCATCTGCTGTGCTGAAACATGCAGCTCTTCAGACTAAATCTGTGATCTCCATCAGATCTTAGTTTTCATTCTATAATGAGAAACGTCCATGTCTGTCTGAGGAAAGGTGTGAAAGTGTGTAGTGAGGAGTTTAACATCTGGAATCTGAATTCTCAGGTTTCATCTTCACCAGTTAGTTTAATAAAATAGAAGTTTCATTTTCTGTTTCTCCAGCTGCTCATGTTATTTATCAAGTTGTGTCCCGAATCCTCTTTTTTTATTTTCTCCTTCAAGTCACACATGTCAGATCAATACCATTTGTTCAGAGATCATAACAGCTTGGAGCCGTGCACTGAGCGTGCACGTGTGTGTAGAACTCGTTACAGTTTGCACATGCGAGTCAGAGGAGAGAAAGTGTAACAACAACATCAACACAAAAACTTAAAAAAATGAGAGACTCTAAAAAGAACAGAAATCTGAAAGGATTTTGTTGTTATTGATGACAAAAAGACAGAATTTAGAATCTGTAAGAAAACAGTTTCAAACAGAACCGACTCCAGAACCAACCTGAGCAGAAACATGAGAAGAACTTTCTCCAGAACAGATCAGATCCTGACAGAAAAAAACAGATAAAGATCAGATATTTGATATTTCTAAATACTTTATCATGATTTACAAACCTTCTTATTTCTTTTTTTCATTTTCCACATTATAATCAGTATTTTGTGTTGTTGTGTTTTGTGTTGTTTCACTTTAAAAGTTGAACAGTAAATAATTTTTTGTTTTTATCATTTATTTTGTTCATTTTATCTGGGAGGAAAATAAACATAATAAAATGTAATATTAACATATCTTACAATTATAAATATAAAAACCTGTTTTTACATCAGTTATTCATTTTTTTCATGAGTTTCATAGTTATAAGTTAAATAAAAGAACAAAAGACCTAAAGATCTAGATGGTTCTAAGATCTGTGTGAAGATCTGCAGATCTCCAACGTCTCTGAAGAATCCTGAAGGAGAGGATTCTCTGTTACTGGAATGTTTCAGATTCATTTTCTCTGTGAAGATTACAGAAAGAGATTGTTAACATATGGTTGAGATGAGATTTCTGGAGAAACACAGATGTTCACGTTTAGACAAACGTTTAGATTGTTTCACTTTTACCGTTATGTGGCCCCCACAAGGAGAAGTTTGGAGACCCCTGGTCTAAAGTATGATTTGGTGGATCAACTCTGATATTCCAAAACGTTGAAGAGAAAGTGGAACCCCAAACTGAAATATTTCTTAATGGAACTTTGACAGACCAATCAGAATTGTGCTGATCTGAAAACCCCATTTCAAAAATAAAATCAGGTTTAGGATGTGGAACCTCACTAAGTTCAGCTGGATCATAAACCTTTTAACAGTCTGATCTAAAACCATGACTTTATCTTCTGTCTCTGAATGAGACCTTCTGTATCATGGAACTGAAAACTACTCAGTTACTGTTGGAGTTGGTTTTCTGGGTTCAGCTGTCATATATTCAGAGTTTCAGCTGTCCAATAAGAGAGCTCAGAGACACAGGTTCTGGGGTTAGAACAGTCTCTTTTGTTAAAACACCTTTTCCCTTGTTTCTACCCACAAATCCCTCTGTTACATTACATCACGTGCCTGTCACGCACACTAAAGGACACACAAGCAGACACTGGAAATAGTCTGTAACATGTTCTTCACATTGTGGGAGGTTACCATTGCCTGAGCTTGAGGAGGACATGTTCCTTCTGCTGTTTGTGTGATTGTGGTTTTGGACCAAACTTCTCCCGACAAAGAACATGACATGGTTCCTGAACATTTAACCCTGAATTCTCCTGCTCCTTTCTCACACTCAGTCAACTATCTCATAGAAACTTTGACCTGTTTGTTACCAAACTATGTATTTTTATTTATTGTCACGACCGGCTCGAGTAAAAGTCATGACAAACAAGAGGGAGACTGGGTAAAGCGTAACCAAAGATTTATTTTAACATATCTAAATAAACTAAAGCTAAAGCTGAAGCTGGTTGGGAAGGCTGCAGCTTCATCTGCCAGGTGGGAGAGAGAGACATCATAATTCCCAGCAGCTTTTATGCCCTCTGTGGGACTGGCCAGGTCCGCCCAGAGGGTGGAGACTCCAACTCAACCAGGACCTGTAAGAAACAAGGGGAAAACATACACAAAGACACACAGGCCTAGAAGAGGGGAAGACCGGGGTCGTAACACCCCCCACCATAAAAGAAATAACCACAAGGTTCGTTGAAAAAAATCACAACTCTCAGACTAAATTATAAAGAAGAATAAGAATAGAAAAAAACAGGAAAAACTGCCAACCAGTGTGTTTGTTTTTCTATTTTCTCCAACCAACCTACAAGGTGATCCACTCCAACTCCAACTACTTCAAATCTCAGCAACTCGGATCCTTAGAAGCATTTTAAGAGAAAAAGAAGCAGAAAAAAAATGGAGGGACACCAAGAACACAAAAATAAAATAAACAAATTAAAGTGGTGAGCGAGACAATGCATCTGCAACCACATTGGAGGAGCCCTTAATGTAACGAATGTCCAACCAATATGATTGCAGCATTAACGACCAGCGAATGAGTCGCTGGTTAGGACACTGCAGTGAGTTGAGAAATGTCAACGGATTGTGGTCAGTGTAGACCACAACTGGTACAACTCCAGAACCAAGATAAACATCAAAATGGTTCAATGCCCATAACAAGGCTAGTGTTTCCTTCTCGATTGTGGAATAATTCAGCTGATACGAGTTAAATTTCCTGGAGAAGAAACAAACTGGCTTCTCGACACCCAGGTCATCAGCCTGCAAGAGAACCGCTCCTGCCCCGATTTGACTGGCATCAACCTGGAGGGAAAAAGGACGATCAAAACGAGGAGCAGTCAGAACAGGTGCACTGCACAACAGCTTTTTCACCTTGTCAAAAGCTTGCTGACAAAGTGGGGACCAAACGTATGCATTGCTAGCTTTAAGCAGGTCTGTCAAGGGTGCAACTACCTCTGAAAAATTTCTGCAAAAACTCCGATAATACCCCACCAACCCCAGGAACCGCATCAGATCTTTCTTAGTTGTAGGAACAGGATAAGCGGCAACAGCCCAGATTTTACTTTGCACAGGACGAACAGTACCCTGTCCAACCACACGGCCCAAAAATACCACAGTAGCCCTAGCAAACTCACACTTTGCCAGGTTGACTGTGAGGCACGCTTCAGACAAGCGAAAAAACAGGGCCCTAATGCGCTCCAGATGAGACTCCCAGGTGTCAGAGTAAACCACGACATCATCCAAATAGACTGAACAGCCCTCAAGGCCTCCCAATACTTTGTTCATCAGCCGCTGGAAGGTAGCAGGGGCATTACGAAGGCCAAAAGGCATTACGTTATAACTGTAAAGTCCAGTTGATGTAATAAAAGCAGAAATTTCTTTTGCACGAGCTGTAAGAGGGACCTGCCAGTAGCCCTTTAGTAAATCAAATTTGCTAACAAAGTTGGCTTGCCCCACCTGATCGATACAATCCTCCATGCGAGGAAGAGGAAAAGCATCTGGTTTGGTCAAAGCATTTACCTTCCGGAAATCAGTGCAAAACCGAGGTGTCTGATCAGGCTTGGGAACCATAATGCACGGTGAAGCCCACCCAGATGTTGAAGGTTGTGCAATGCAGTTATCCAACATGTACTGGACTTCCTCATCCAAATGCCTGCGTTTTTCAGGATGAACACGATAAAATCGCTGTTTTACAGGTGTTGCATTTCCAACATCAATATCGTGTTCTATCATCTGGGTTTGTGAGGGAACATCATTAAATAACCCAGGAAAACTTTGTATAAGTTCACTAAGTTCCAACCGCTGTGGCTCAGACAAATGTCCCAGCAAAACTTCCAACTTAGCCAAAGACTCAGAATTCTTCAACCTTCCATGACTCACAGCTGAATCTAACGAAACCAACCCATCCTCTACTTCCGGAGGCACTGATTGAGGAACAAAAATCTCAGACAGCCTCCCCGACAAACAGGCAGGCCGAGCCGCCTTTGTAGACGTTTCCCCATCAACACTGGAGGAGCGGCTATGATATGGTTTCAGTAAATTCACATGGCAAAGCTGTGACTTCTTTCTACGATCTGGAGTAGAAATTATATAGTTGTGGTCAGATACCTGCTTTACCACTGTGTGTGGACCAGTAAAACGAGCCTGAAATGGAGAAAAAATGGTGGGCATCAGTGCCAACACCTGGTCTCCAGCACAAAAGACTCTAGGTTCAGCACGGCGATCAAACCGTTTCTTCATCTTTTGCTGAGCAGAAAAAAGTTTCTGTTTGGCCATAACCACAGCAGAATATAATCTATGACGAAACCCATTCACATAGTCTATGAGATTCTGTGGTGGACCTGTGTCTTTCCATTGGTCATGCACCAAATGCAACGGACCACGCACAGAGTGACCAAACACCAGATCATTGGGGCTAAAGCCTGTACTCTCCTGAGTCACTTCACGCGCCGACAACATTAGCCAAGGCAACCCCTCCTCCCAATCCTCCCCCAGCTCAACACAATAGGCACGCAGCAAAGACTTTAACGTCTGATGGAAGCGTTCTAACGCACCTTGACTCTGCGCGTGATAAGCAGATGCTTTGTTGTGTTTAACATGGAGTTGTTTCAAAACCTGAGAAAAGAGGTGTGAAGAGAAATTTGATCCCTGATCGGACTGGATCACCTTAGGTATGCCAAAAATAGAAATGAACTGAGAAAGAGCACGTACCACAGACCTGGCAGTGATCGAACGCAATGGGTACGCAGCTGGATACCTAGTGGTCTGACACATAACAGTGAGTAAATACATGGCACCAGTCTTTGATCGAGGAAGTGGACCTACACAATCTATAATGAGGTGTTCAAAGGGGTGTTCCACAACGGGTATAGGAAACAGGGGGGCTGGGGGTATAGGACGATTGGGCTTATCTGTCAGCTGACACGTATGACAGGTCTTGATGTATTCAGCCACATCCTTTTTCAACCGTGGCCAAAAAAAATGGCGCAGCACCCGCTCATAAGTTTTCTTAACCCCCCAGTGTCCCGAATCATCGTGCGCCAGCTTTAACACAGATTGCCAGAATTTCTGAGGCATCACGACCTGAAACACTGGGTCTCCCAAAAACTGCTCCCCATGTGGCATCCACTTCCTCACCAGAACAGAAGCGTGCACCAAATATCCATGGGAGCGGCTGGCCTCCTCCTCCTCTGGAAAGGACACATCAAAGAAAGGTTTCAAAGAAGAATCAGCCCGTTGTTCAGCAACCAGTTCCTCCCGAGAAATAACTAAAGGCAGATCAGACAGAGAAAAAGCACTCAGCTCAGCTGAGTGAGCTGCAGGTGAGACAAAATCCATGGAACTTTCAACGGAATTGCGAGCCATAGCACGAGTCACAGCACAAACCTTGAACACATCAGGAAAAGCCTGTGAACTTTCATCAGGTTGCTGTAACACCACAGGGACAGATGCAACTACAGGGACAGGTGGAGGAGTGTTGTCTGGCCACACACGCCCACCTGCCACACCATTTCCCAATATGAGATCGATGCCATCAATGGGCAAGGCTGGACGCACGCCCACCGTTAGATCGCCGTTAAACAACTCTGATCGCAGTGTCATCTTGTGTAATGGAACCTGGACCACCTGCAAACTCATTCCCAAGACAGGAATGGCTCCCCCTGTAGCAGTCTGTGAAGAAAAAGGCAAAACAGATGCCCGAATGAATGAATCAAAGGCTGCGGTGTCCCGCAGGATTCTCACAGGAACTTTGGCGTCATGGCCCACAAGAGAAACAAATCCCTCTGACACAAAAGGTAAAAACGACCGCAGCTCATCGGCTCTGGACGACTCAAACAACCTATCGGCCACCGAAGCAGGAGAGGTTGACACAGCAGCACACGCCCCTCTTGGCTGCGCAGCACCTGTGGACTGCCTATTCTTATTCTTCAGCGCAAAACAATCAGACTTCCAATGACCACGTTTATGGCAAAAATTACATACGCGATCTCCAACCCGACGGTCAAAAGCATTATACCGAGTGCGCACACCCGCCGCGTCTGCCTCCGCGGAATCAGGGCGGGCACGCCCCTTTTCAAAACTGCGCTTCCTTAAGAGCACGAACTCATCAGCTAAAGAAGCTGCTTCACTGACAGATGTCACCTGTAAAGTGGTAACATGTGTGGCGATGTCCTCCGGAACCATGTTCTTAAACTGCTCCAGAACCACAAGCTCGCGCAATTTCTCCAGCGTGTCCACCTTAAGAGCAGAGCACCAACGCGTAAAATGAGCGGACAGCTCGCGAGCAAACTCCATGTAGGTCTGCTTGTCAGCCTTCCGCCACGTTCTAAACCGCTGGCGATAAGCCTCCGGGACCAGCTCATATGCCTTCAAAACCGCGGCTTTCACAGCTTCATAATTCAGACAATCCGCATCAGACAAAGAATTATAAGCTTCCTGAGCCCTCCCGGTGAAAACACTCTGAAGCATTAAAACACGGGCAGAATCGGGCCACTTCCACATGTCAGCAACACGCTTAAACACAGAAAAAAACACTTCTGGCTCCTTCTCATTAAACTTGGGCAATAAGCGTAAGTTACCAATGATATCGAAAGAATCCCTCGGAGCGGGAACAGACCCCAAATCACCCAGCTCCAAACCAGAATCCAGTGTAGAAAGCCGACCACTACGGACGAGTTCCAGCTTCTCCCTCTCAACTTCGCAGCGCAACCTCTCCATAGACATCTCCTTCTCCTGCTTAAGCCTATCAAACTCCAGCTGCAGGAGGAGTAACTCCTTCTGCTGCTCAAAAGTCAGACTGGACCTACTAGAAGACGAAGGGGCAACCTTACCCCTGGGGGCACCATCTCCACCAGGCAAAATTCCCTCCTCAATCAAGTTATCAGTCAAAATAACTCTAATGTTGTCCTTCAACCTTTTATCAGGGATTGACATATCACAATGCTCAGCTATCCGCAATAACTGATCTTTTGTACAACCCTCCAAAAACTCCACAGAAGGAGAAACCAAAAAAGAGGCAATGTCCGCCATCACAACCAAAAAGCACTCCCACACAGCCAGTGACCAGAAAACCAAAAGATCACACAGTCCCCTAACACTGACCTGCCTCAACCTGCAAAGCTAACTCACCCTAGTCTTCACGCAGCAGTTCGACGGGTTCTTATGCACCAGATACCAGAGGAGCAGAAGGGCAACCCAAAAAGGGCGACCCCCTGGAATCCCTAGCGTGCTCCCGAGCAAAGCTCTAATCAAACAAACTGCGGCACTACAAAAACAACAAACTCAGTGAAGGCTAAAGAGCCAACACTGCTTTGCCTAGCAGGGGACAGGTAATCAGGCAAATGGTAACACCTGGACACCAAACCAACCAGCAACACCAAACAAAACCAACGAAATGGAAAAGCCAAACCACAGTCTCCCCCACAACAAAAATTCCAAAAACTAAGCAAAAGGACAACAAAATGCCAACCAAGGCAGAAAAGAAAAACCACTAAACATACCAAAAGAAAGGACGAGCCCCCAAGTTGTCACGACCGGCTCGAGTAAAAGTCATGACAAACAAGAGGGAGACTGGGTAAAGCGTAACCAAAGATTTATTTTAACATATCTAAATAAACTAAAGCTAAAGCTGAAGCTGGTTGGGAAGGCTGCAGCTTCATCTGCCAGGTGGGAGAGAGAGACATCATAATTCCCAGCAGCTTTTATGCCCTCTGTGGGACTGGCCAGGTCCGCCCAGAGGGTGGAGACTCCAACTCAACCAGGACCTGTAAGAAACAAGGGGAAAACATACACAAAGACACACAGGCCTAGAAGAGGGGAAGACCGGGGTCGTGACATTATTTACTCTCTCCTCCTTCATGGTTGTTCATCATACCATCTTACTATTGTTGTGTTGCTGTCTAATGATCTAAAATCCTCCTTCAGGAAAGATCAGTTACAGCGATCACTATATTTATCCTGGATTCTTCTTCTCCTTTGGATTTCTGGTAATGAACACTCAACTCCTGGTCCAGCTGCAGATGCTGCTCTGCTCTCTACAGAACAAATCTTTTGTTTTGAATGATTTTTTCTCTCATCAGAGATTGGTCTTTAGACATATGCAAAAAGCCTCATTATAGAGATGGAGAATGTAAAAGGTTTTAAAGTGCAGCCTGCAGGAAGAGGATCTCTAAATCATAATTCATGATTATAAAGCTGTAAACTGGAGAAAACTTCACCACTAGAGGGTAGATGACCTTTTCTATATCACTGCCTCTGCAGAGAAAGCAAAGACCTTGATGACAGCAGTAGATATGGGGTCAGAGCAGGAGGATAAGTGAGATTCACAGAGATTCAGAGCAGGTTCCTTCAAGAAACTAATGCTGACCTCTCATACCTCATGGGCTGGATCCAGACATGAGCCTGATTTAAAGCAGGCAAATGAAATACTCAAAGAAATCAATGTCATCAAGTCATCACTATAATAGAAATCATAAAGATACAAAATAATCAAGATAAAGTTTAGCATTAAATACAACAAGAGTTTTTACTCATAAACCCCTGTGTTATGGTAAAATCTGTCCAACATTAGAGGATCTCAGCTGTTGGACAAGACAAGTAGGAGTGAGGAATGGAACAATAAGCTCAATGAAGCTAGAGAAGAGCCAGAGAATGTTTACAAGAACAACCAAATCAGTGAAGCTGTGACAGAAGCTAGCTGCAGTTGAGGTTTTGGAAATGACCTGGTGTTGTGCAGAGGTACGTTCCCCCTACAGAATGTGTTTCCCTTCTCTGAAGCATCATCAATTTGTTTTTTATTCTCATATTTTTTCCCAGACAGAGTAAAGAAAGTGGATGAGAACAATATACTTTATTCTGGGTTTTTTTTTATTGTCATATTTGATTTTTTTTACACACATTTTTTACACTTTAACATATTTTAAAACAATGAGAGGGGTCATGGATCCTGTCGGGTAACTCCTGATCCATCCTGCCAGAATCTGTGCCTCCAAAAGATGTGCTGTGGAATAGAATAGAGCTGCCACAAACTATTGTTTCGATAGTCGACTAATCTTTGATCGTTCTTTTTGATTAATCGACTAATCAGTTTGTGCGGGAGATGGATGTAAAACACTAATCGTAACCATCATTAGCTTTAAATTTGAAATGTTTAAGCTATATCCAAAAAAATAAAAATAAAGATAAGAGTTTATTTAAGCCTTTAATGAATCCTGTACCTTTTCTGCATTTGTTTCTGGCATTAAAACAAGAATTCCATCAAATAAGGCGAAAATTATCTACAATTAGGGCGACGGTGGCTCAGGTGGTAGAGCAGGTCGGCCAATGATCGAAGGATAGGCGGTTCGATCCTCGCTCCCGCCAGCCAAAAGTCGTTGTGTCCTTGGGCAAGGCACTTAACCTTACTTGCCTCCAGTGTGGCTCCAAATATTTGCTCACTGAGGCCCATTTATTAAAGCAAAACACTAATGATTAAGCACTAATGGGGCGGCTGTGGTGCAGTGGTAGGGTGGTCGACTCCTGATCAGAAGATTGGGGGTTCAATTCCTGGCCCGTCGAAATGTCCTTGGGCAAGACACTGAACCCCACATTACCTCTGATGGGAGGTTGGAGCCAGTGTTCAGCAGCAGAGACACCACCAGTGAGTGAATGTGAAGCTCTTTGGGCCCTTGAAGGAGGGTAGAGAGCGCTATCCAAGTATTTACCATGACATCTTTGAACTCCAGATAGTTCTTTTTTTCTAATTATATTTTGTCTTTTCAAACTAACAAACCAAAAAAACCCACAACATAAATCAGATCAGCAGATATTTACCCACAAGGCTGCCAAGTCTAGTAAAAATGTCGGAGTTATCCTCTAATAGGGCACTGAGGCGCTCCATCAGAAAAACTTTAAAAGTCTCCCTGTCCTATGTGTAACGGATGGAGGTTGTACTTGTATCCATTGTAATAATAAACATCTCCTGGCCAGGTGTAAAAGTTTGTAGAACAATGTCATCTGTCCAGGTAACACAGGCAGCCTCTCAGACTGGCCTAAAAGAAACAAAACAGGGTCCAGGGAAAAAGATTGATGAAAAATTGAGCGGAGCTCTGTGGCGATATTTAACCAAAATCTGGAGATAAACAGACATTAACAGACACAGTGATAATAAGTTGCAACAGTGTTTTTACATTTCACACAGAGAGGTGAGCGTTGTGGTTGAATCTTGTACATTGAGTCCTGTGTAAAATTCGATATTGGTTTTCCCTGAGTTTGTTACATGTAAATGTTTTTTTTGCAGACACAAAAGCATTTGACCAAGTCTCATCACTAAATTCAATCCCAAAGTCTGACTCCCAGCGACATTTGGATTTCTCGATTGTGACAGGATTTGATGCCATTAATTGTGCATAACAGAGAGAAAGGAATTTCTTCTTTAAGGTGGAATTTTCATTAAATTTGAGAAGAAAAATTTCCACTGAGTTTAAAATTGGTTGGTCACTTGGGAAAGAAAGGGAGGTTTGAACAAAGTGTCTTACCTGGAGGAAACCTAAAAAATCTCTGTGTTCTATTCTGAATTTATCTTGAATTTGACCAAAAGACAAAAGTTCCCATTTTTCAAATAAGTTACAAACAAGTTTTAAACCCTTACCATGCCATATGTTAAATATCCCAAAATCTAAACCTGGGGAGAATGCTACGTTTTTAATAAGAGACTGCATCGCACTGGAATAGTTTTTTTCGGCCCATATGATTCCTGACACTGTTCCAGACTTTAAGTGTAGTAAGAAGAATAGTGTTGTTCTTTATCCCCAAAGGAAGTTTAGTTGGATCTAGGGAAACTAGACTCAGTAATGAGAGAGGTTCACAACACCAACTGTCTACATGCGGTTCAGATTGGTGTAGAAATGAATATAACCATCCTGATATAGTGCGAACATGACAGGCCCAATAGTAATACTGAAAGTTAGGTAACGCCTGACCTCCCCTATCAACTGGAAGTTGTAAAACCCTCATTTTAATCCTAGGTTTCTTTCTGTGCCATATAAATTTGGACAAGAATCTTTCAATCTCAGTGAACGTGCTTTTGTTAATCTTAAATGGTAACATTTGCATGGAATAGAGTAACCTGGGGAGGATGTTCATCTTTATTAAGCTTATCCTGCCTATAAATGACAGAGGGAGGTCAAACCACCTATTTAGATCACTCCCAGCCGTTTGCAAGGCCGTCTTAAAGTTTAGTTTATACATCTCTGATGTATTTCCAGATATTCTTAAGCCTAAGTATGTGAAACCTTCATATGACCACCTAAAAGGAAAATTAGAAGGGGGGTCCCATCGCTCTCTGTGGCTACCCAACGGCAAGGCTTCAGATTTGTCAAAATTAATTTTGTATCCTGATATTTGGCTGAATTGTTGAATAATATGAAGTAGAATTGGAATGGATGTCTCTGTTTTAGTTATCAATAACAACACATCATCTGCATAAAGGGACATTTTGTATTCAATGTTATTCAGTTTGATTCCAGATATCCCTGGATGAGTTCTTACAGCCTCTGCCAGAGGTTCCAAAGCAAGTGCAAATAGTAGGAGAGAGAGGGGACAGCCCTGACGAGTTCCTCTGCCCAAAGGGAAACAATCAGATATTGATCTGTTCACCAAGACCCTTGCAGTGGGGGCACTATATAATAATTCAATCCACCTGTTGAAATCTGGTCCCATGCCAAACCGATCCAGTACACTGAATAGATACCCCCACTCCACCCGATCGAACACTTTTTCAGCGTCTAATGAAATCGTAAGAGCTTTGTAGTTATTACTTTGTGAAAATTGAATAATATTTAAGAGATGACGCACATTGGATTGGGAATACCTATTTTTAACAAAGCCAGTCTGGTCAGGCCTCACCAGAATCAGAAACACTCCCTCTAATCTCTTAGACAAAATCTTGGATAAAATCTTACAATCTACTCCAAGTAAGCTGATAAGTCTATAAGATGTACACTCATCAGGAGGCTTGTCCTTTTTCATAATCCAGGATATATGCGCCATATTTAAAGTTGGGGGAAGTGTTCCATGCTCAAATGATTCTCTAAACATATTCAATAATGGGTTGAGAATTTTTTTAGCCATCTTTATATAAAAATCAGGCCCAAACCCATCAGGGCCTGGTGCCTTCCCACTTTTCATTGATGTAACCCTTCCGTTCTCCTTAGCTTGTTTACATTAAAAGTGGGGTCATCTGGACTCCACAGGACAGTGCGCTGAACTTTTTTTTTCACTGATTTCGGAGTTTCACTAATGTCCAATGCAGACATAAAATCCTGTCCCCCTTCGTCCACATTTGTCATGGAAGAAATCGCATAACAATATGTGGTTGGAGCCATCCGGACCCCAAGGAGAGCGGAAGGGTTTGGCTTTCAGAACTTCTTCTGTTGTTATGTGTTCACCCAAATTTGACCTTTGTTGTTGGACAGCACTGGTAGATCAATTCCACTGAAAAACGATCCACACAATGTACTGTGTTATCACACTCTGAGGAATATAGTTCTTGATAAAACTCTTTCATAATTTTACACATTATTTTAGAATCAAAATGTACACTACCTCTTTTATCTTTAAGAGAAGGTGTTGCATAAGATCCACCTTTCCCTTGAGCAAGTCGAGCAAGGAGGCGTCCAGGTTTGTTTCCAGATTCAAACAACCTGTGCTGGAAAGAACAATACCATCGAACACTGATGGCCAAAGAACAATTACAAACATCTCAAAAGAAAAGAAAAGTGAATTTACAACTACAATTGTCCAAAACATAAAAAGCCACCAAATGGTGGAGTAGAAAGACCCCAAATGCAGCTAAAAGTTACAACTCCAGATATTTCTATACATAAAGAACCTGAAGATGTTCATATAAACAAAGAGCTTTGAGACATTGCATCTTTATAAAGAGGAGAAATGTATATTTTTAAAAATGGAGAAAATCAGGAGATGTTAGAATGTACTACAGTACTTTCATTCTTTACTACCTACATCCACTGCACATGCACAGACAGAAATTACATCATATTTTTCAGTTTGGGGGAGAACCCATTAATCTGTGTTTCTTCTTTAATGTTGTTGTTGCTGTTCTGTTATTGCTCAAAGTTGTTTTATAAAGTATTTTAAATCTTCTGTCAGTAAACTTATTATTTTAAACATGGTTTTGGAGCCCTCTAGTGGTGGCATCAGGTATTTCTGTTCAAAGTTCATTTGAACAAACTTTATTGAACGTGTGCAGCATGCGTGGACAGAGAAGACACGCTAGCATGAACGCAATTCTTCATGTTGTTTGGAAGATGTTTCTGCTTACATCATGAGTCAAAGGTTGCATTGTTGTTTCATCCTTTTGAATATCATTAAACCTGCTGACAACGCTCAACGGTCTCCAGAGTCGTGATATGAAGAAGGTGTTCAAAAGCTCCTTCATTGTACATACAGAAACAGCACAGTTGCTTTGTTGTTTTGTGACTTTAAGTTACATTTAATTGTAGCTTAATGCAGCTAATGTTATGCTACACTTGTAAACTTAGCTCTGGACTTTGAGGCGAGCTACTTACTTTTGGGAATCGTACATCGCTCATTAGATCCATGGAAGATCCGTACCGACACACAGCCTCTCTGTCTGAACAGTGAATGTTTCATAATCCTCTCTTCAAACAGAACGACGTGATCGCAGCGCAGAATATGAATGAAGTCTTGTCTGAGCGTTTCATTTCCAGTGTAAACTCATTATCCACGCCGTCCTCGCGGCGTTTGGTTAGAAGAGCGGAGATTCAGAAACGTTCACTATGCAGACAGAAGCTCTGTAGACACAGATCTGCTGCAGATCTTCTGGTTCATCTCCAAACAGCGAAGTAACGACAGCAGGAAATGATCCATTCAAACCAGAGTCATTTTGACAGAATTTTTAGTTTTAGTCATAGTCTTTTGACTAAAATAAGGTTTAGTTTTAGCCGCAATTTAGTCGTGTTGATTCTATTAATTATAGTTTAGTCAACTAAATTACAGTAGATATTTAGTCAGCAAAAATACAGATTAAAAATCAAATCAAACTTTATTTATAAAAGCGTTTCTCCTATTTCTCGCAACTCAAAGCACTTTACATTAAAAAACAAAAGCATATACAGTAAAAACCAAAACCACTCTTCACCCCCCCTCCCCTCCATTAACACAAACAACCCATGATCCCACACACAATGAATGCTTATAACAATAACTTCTAAATCAAATTATAAAATAAACTTCAGGGTTGGATCGGCTGTTAGATGGTATGGAAGATTCTATCATACCAGGAAACAGCTCGGTCAAAGGAACATCGCCACGGCGCCCACCCAAACCGGGACAGCAACAGTACATTCTACAGCTGTGAGGCTGCAATGAAGGACTCCAGCCGCCCCACAAGGGCGAGAACCACGACAACAACCCCAGACCAAGCCAGCGAGCCCTGATATGATAGATCCCCACAGGAAACACTGGTAAATGATAGTACGATCATAAAATGAAATATATAAAATGTATTTAAAATATAAATAGGAATAGATTCATAAGAAATAAAATATGTGTATTATAATATATAAATAAAATGAATGAAGCACCGTTTGGTGCTTCATTAATAGAATAGGTTTGACCCCTCTCATCTGTAAAGTAATCTGGATACATTCATTTTTTAATGATTGTGTTTAATATTTAAATTGTTTTTATTTTCATTCAGTAGATTATTATAGTACACTTTTTTACAGTGCCGTGTTATTTCAGTTAGTTTGTTATTGTAGGATTTGTATCTCTGTTCATTTTCTCTCGGTCTTTGTTTTAAGAACTTTTTATAGAGGTTATTTTTCTTTTTACAAGCATTTTGTAGACCAGTAGTTAACGAAGAACATTTGGTAAATTTGTTCCTAAATGTATGAATTGGACAGTTCTTGTTGTATAGTGAGATAAATATTTCTAAAAAACATTTATAAGCAGTGTCCACATCTTTCTCTCTGTACACAGAGTTCCAGTTTTGTCTGGATAAATCATCATTAAGAGAGTTCATTGTTTTTTTATTTTTTAACTTTTTACAGATTATTTCATTATTTTCTTTGTTTTAACATTGATATCAAATAAAAACTGGTAAATGATCAGTTATGTCATAAATCAGAAGTCCACTCATGTGAGTGTTTTCTATGTTATTTGTAAATATATTATCAATGAGTAGTACTTTGAGTAGTAATTCTGCTTATGGTTGGATATAAACTCATGCTGTACATTCTGCTGATAAATTCATCTGTTGCTTTATGTTTGCTGGATTTATCAGATCTATATTGAAATCTCCACAGATAAACAATATTTTGTTATTTTGAGAATGAAACATTTTTTCCATCCAGTCACTGAACACTTCTAAGCTTGACCCTGGTGACCTGTATATACAGCTTACAATGACATGTTTCCCTGATTCATTACATACTTCAATTGTAAGACATTCCAGTAATCCATCCACTGCAACTGACATTTGATCAATTACTGTAAACTTCATATTTTTTGCACATTAATTGCGACTCCTCCACCTTTTTTGTTTACTCTGTTAACAAAACTAAGTTAATAGTTTTCCAATTCAAAGTCAGCATCCTTGTCGCAGCTAAACCAAGTTTCAGATCTGGTTCTGATGTTAAAGGAACGTTCCAGATTCTGTAAATAGTCCTTGATGTCTCCATCCTTCTGCTGTTAAAGTGGATGATTGAGAGTCTTCCTTCTGGGTTAACAGAGTTTTTAAAGTCATCTATGGTGTAATATTTGCAGTCCAGATTAACAGTGGAAAAGAATTGATCAGGGTCTATGTCATCATTATCACTGAATATATGAAGGTCAGGTTGCTGGCAGTTCAGATCTCTCTGAAAGTCGTGCTCACAGTTGACTGTTGTAGAGATTGTGTTGTTTGTTTGTTTGTTGTCTCCTCACCTCGTAGACCAGCATTCTTACTCATCTCTTGTTTAGACTGCAGTGGGTACAAACTTCTCCAGCTCCTCCAGGCTTCTGATGATGATGACCTTGGCTTGCTCAGGAGTTCCGCAAAGATTTTCCCGTCACGTGTCCAGGTGTTTTGGAGTTTTCCAATTTTTCTCAGGTAGCGGGCTCTACGAGCGATGTCAGCATTACGTTTAGTGAGATTCTCATTGATAAAGACGTTGGAGCCCTTCAGGTTTCTTCTTTGAGTTTCCGATTGACAAACCTCATGAGGATCGCAGGTCTGTCGGTCTCTCTTCTCCTTTGGAGTGGACGGCAGATCTCCAGGTTGTTTGTGTCCAGAGAAATTCCACCTGTTGCTCCACAGAGCTCGTCTCCTCCTCAGATTCTTCTCCGTTCCCTGCAGCTGCTGCATGAGCGTATGACCGGGGCTTGATCTTCAATCACATCATTAATCCTGGAATCCTGTTCTTGGTCATCCATTGGTTTATCCAAGTTCTCCAGTCGGTTGACAGTCTGCTCCTGCAGAGCCCGGAGCTGCCTAGTTTATACTACAGTATAAACTCTGTTTATCAATGCAGATTCTGTGCTTCTTGGAGATTTAATGAAGGACGTTCTAAAGCCATCTGACAACGTTATTCAATAATTATGGCTGTCAAATTACTGCGTTAATCGCAATTGATTAATTGCAGGCACTAGTGCATCATTTTCTGTAAGTTGTGTCAATTTCTTGCTTCCTTGAAGTTTGGTCATGTCTGATAATGCACACCTGGTAGAGCATTATCCTGCTCCAGCCATGGTTATTTATAGAAAAAATAAATATTAAATCAATTATTAAAACTTCAGTCTTGTTCTGTTTGTAAGCCTAAATTATTTTTCACAAAACGCAGATGGATAAAGATGCGGTTAGTTGCGTTGTCATGGTAACGGCTCCAGTGCACACCGACTGCTCTGTTCTGGCTTTTGCCTGTGAGGAAAACAATCTTCATGGGAAAATAAATAAAGTATCATTTAACAAGGAAAGTTCACCTCTCCCCACATGTTTTTGTCCAAATGATGAAGCAGTTTTTCTTTTTTTAGAAATCGGTTTAAACCAGCGGTGGGCAAACTTTTTGATTTGTGGGCCAGAAAGGGTTCTAAAATTTGGCATAAGGGCCGGACAAGGAGCAGATGGAAGGAGAGATTTGGTAATCAACCTCATAAACTAAAAAGATAATATGGAATTTAGATAAAAACATTCTTTAATTTGGATTAAAATTCACATATGTTCATTTAAAAACAGTAAACTGGGGAATTTTAATTTCTAAATTTTGATTTTTGTTCTCTTTTTGGGTTGATTTTCTTCAGAGGAAAATGCGAACTCAAAGAAATCTGAAAAATCACCTTCAGACTCAGGAAAAAAACACACACGAACGCCAGAGAAACAACACCGTTCATGAGAAGAAACCAGAAATACAATGAAAATAAAACAATAATTAGGATTTTTGATTCAATGTATTTTAATTTGGAGGGACAGATTAAGTAGCTTAAGGGGCCGTATGTGGCCCCCGGGCCGTAGTTTGCCCACCCCTGGTTTAAACAGTTCCATTCTCCTGCTGTCACGTTCTCTCGTTTCCTAATGTTCTCTTCTCTCTTTCTCTTCTGCTGCATCCCAGTCCTCGAAATGATGAAACTCACCAAACAGATCAAAGAGAATTATAAAATCACTCTTGTCTTTTCTGCTGTCTTGCTGTTTTGACAAACTGTGGAATAAAGTATGTTATCATATGAATTATGATTTGAATAAGAGCATTTTTTGGATTCTCCCACATCCCCCTCTTACATATCTCAAGAGTGATTTATGCAGATATTAATAATCGCTGCTTCACGGCTTGTGTTCCTTAATTCCTGCTCTGTGATTTTTTACAAATAAATCATTGAGAATGTAACTCTCTGAGCATCTCTGCATGACCTGCTGGATGTGGACTGGTCTAAAACCAGCTTCATTCTGACTGTAGACAATGCATTATATCTGTTTGTAGGTGTTTAATGTTATTGTTAAAGCATCACATTTCTATATTCTTTGTCTCTTATATCCTTTATGTTTTCCCAAGGCTCCATCCTAGGACCACTTCTATTTAACATCTCCATGCTCCCACTGGTCCAGGTTATAAACAATAACAACATTAGTTACCATAGCTATGCAGATGACATGGAAAGTGATGTACAAAGAAACTTTTCTTGCCTTTTACATTGTTCTCAGTGTAAACTGGTTCTGTTCTACAATCTTGCTCCATATATGGACACAAAACCCATTTTTTAAGTTGTGTGTATCTTGAGTGAATGAATTTATATTTCTTCCCTGAAGTTTCAGTTTCCCACTCTTTTGATGAAGAGAGTTTTTTGTTAAACACGTTTTTCTTCTACTTTGAATCTTTGAGCTGTTCAGTATTCTAGCAGATCACAAAGTTGCAGTTGTGTTGACTGAATATAAATGTTTGTGTGATCAAGGAAACTTGCATTAGTGAAGAGTTCCTGTTGCTCTTTTCTGAAGGATTAAAAATGAATGTAAGGTTAAATCATAATTGATCCTCCAAACTTCTACGCAATAAGAAACATCAAAGCATAATAAAAAGAGTGGTGAGATTTGTGGTTAAAAACAAGTTTATATTTATTTAAAATTTAGATGTTACTGCGCAGTTTAGTTTGTCCTCATTAAAAACCCCTAGAAATATATTGTCATGAATGATTTAACTTTCACCACATTTATGTGCATTTTAATATTAATATTTTTCCAGTTATGATTACCAAACATCACTTTTGTTTTATTTAAATTTAGTGAAAGCTTATTTACAACAAAACAAGTTTTCAGTTTGTCCATTTCCCTTGTGACAGTTTCTGTTGTAAATCTTCCACATCCCAAAAACATTAGTGTATTCAACAAACAGAACCTACTGTAGTATGCTGGATACCGTAAATAAATCATTCATATATGAATTACATCATTTTGTTTCCATTATTAACCTCTGTGGGACGCCACAAACAATGTCCAGACATTACGAAAAAGCACCACATATTTTTCACAAACTTCTTTCTGTTGAGTAAGAAGCTTTTCATCCAGTTATATGCAATCGCCCCTATGGTTACAGTATATTTACTGTGGTTAAAAGAGTCAAATGTTACAATAAATATGTTTGTGTTTATTGGTAATGTACAGATTGAACTGTTGTTTCTCATTGGATCAACAGAAACGTTCTTTAACCACAGTGACTCATCTGGTTCTGTTCAAATTCATATCTGAACTCATGAACCTTCACTTTGTGTTAGTCTGTGTGCTCAGACAGAATGGATCTGATGGTTCTGGTTCTCCACAGAGTGGACCAGCAGAGCTCAGAGACTCCCAGTGGTCCGTCTGTCCAGCAGCTGGATTCCATCTTTCTGGTCTGTACATGAACAACATCATTCTGTCCACAGTCATCTCCATGCTGCACTTTGGAGACCAGTGGATTGTCAGTGTGTCCAACATGGAGCTGATGTTTGCTCCATCACTTCACTCTGATTGGATCATTCATCTAGAATTCTGTTGCAGCTGCTGGAGGACAACATTGTCACTTTTGTCAAGAAGGAGCTGAAGAAGATCCAGAAGCTTCTGAGTCAGAGGGAGGATGAGGAGGAGGATGAAGATGAAGAGCAGAGGAGCAGCAGAGAGTCAGTGATGAAGATCACAGAGAACTTCCTGAGGAGAATGAAGCAGGAGGAGCTGGCTGATCGACTGCAGAGCAGTAAGAGGATTTCTCTGAAGGTTTCAGCTGCTGAGAAATGAAGATTTACTGATGTCTCAACACATGGAACCACATGGATTCAAACTAGGGGTGTAACGGATCACAAAACTCACAGTTCGGATTGTGTCATAGTTTTAGGGTCACAGTTTGGAACATATTTCGGATCAGTAACGAGTTCAAAAATAAATAAAAGAAATAAAACATTTAAAAAAAAACCAACAATATAAAAGCTAAATTAATTTATGGAAGTGCTTCAAATCGTATATTCAATAAGCATATAAATTACTTTACACACACAGTATTTATAAATTCAACATCAAAACATTTGATCTTTGAGGCATATTTATTAAAACAAAACATATTAAAAAACAGTTAAAATGAACTTTTGGTATTAATTGTTTTATTGAAACTAACTGTGGAAACATTCAAATATTTAAAATAATAATTATCTGTAAAACGTGGCACTTCCGCACCTGTTTTTACTGATGTGTTTTGATCTCTTTGGCTTTCCATACAACCGTCCCCTCACATGAATTTTAATGCAAATGCAATTCGATGTGAACAGACAATTGGTTTAAATAATGCTAAAGCAACGGGTGTGCACGCACGGGGGGTTGGAGTGTACACACGTGTCCTGAACCGCGGCTTCTGATCCATACAGACCACGGATTATCCGTGATCCGTTACACCCCTAGTTCAAACCCTTTTTCTTCAGACTGCGAGTTTATTTTCTCTGTTTGTTTGTTGTCTTCATTCAGAACCTTCTGCTGCAGTTTGTCGACATAAAGTCCAATCTGGTCTGAAGAAGAAGTTCCAGTGTGTGTTTGAGGGGATGGCTAAAGCAGGAAACCCAACCCTTCTGAATGAGATCTACACAGAGGGAGGAACTGGAGAGCTGAATGAAGAACATGAGGTCAGACAGATTGAAGCAGCATCCAGGAAAGCAGACAGAGCAGAAACCAGCATCAGACGAGAAGAGCTCTTTCAACTCCCAGCTGGAAGACAAGAACCAATCAGAACCGTGATGACAAAGGGAGTGGCTGGCATCGGGAAAACAGTCTTAACACACAAGTTCACTCTGGACTGGGCTGAAGGCAAAGCCAACCAGAACATCCACTTCACATTTCCATTCACTTTCAGAGAGCTGAATGTGCTGAAAGAGGAGAAGTTCAGCTTGGTGGAACTTGTTCATCACTTCTTCCCTGAAACCAAAGAAGCAGGAATCTGCAGCTTTGAAGACTTCCAGGTTCTCTTCATCTTTGATGGTCTGCATGAGAGTCGACTTCCTCTGGACTTCCACAAGACTCGGATCCTAAATGACCCTAGAAAGTCCACCTCAGTGGGTGATCTGCTGACAAACCTCATCAGGGGGAACCTGCTTCCCTCTGCTCGCCTCTGGATAACCACACGACCTGCAGCAGCCAATCAGATCCCTGCTGAGTGTGTTGACATGGTGACAGAGGTCAGAGGGTTCAATGATCCACAGAAGGAGGAGTACTTCAGGAAGAGATTCAGAGATGAAGAGCAGGCCAGCAGGATCATCTCCCACATCCAGAGATCCCGAAGCCTCCACATCATGTGCCACATCCCAGTCTTCTGCTGGATCACTGCTACAGTTCTGGAGGATCTGCTGAAGAGCAGAAGGAGAGGAGAGCTGCCCAAGAGCCTGACTGAGATGTACATCCACTTCCTGGTGGTTCAGGCCAAAGTCAAGAAGGTCAAGTATGATGGAGGAGCTGAGACAGATCCTCACTGGAGTCCAGAGAGCAGGAAGATGATGGAGTCTCTGGGAAAACTGGCTTTTGAGCAGCTGCAGAAAGGAAACCTGATCTTCTATGAATCCGACCTGACAGAGTGTGGCATCGATATCAGAGCAGCCTCAGTGTACTCAGGAGTGTTCACCCAGATCTTTAGAGAGGAGAGAGGCCTGTACCAGGACAAGGTCTTCTGCTTCATCCATCTGAGTGTTCAGGAGTTTCTGGCTGCTCTTCATGTCCACCTGACCTTCATCAACTCTGGAACCAACCTCATGGAGGAAGAACAATCACAGATCTCTCAACCTAAACAGAGCAGTCCAGTCCAGTTCTACCAGAGTTCTGTGAATGCGGCCTTACAGAGTCCAAACGGACACCTGGACTTGTTCCTCCGCTTCCTCCTGGGTCTTTCACTGCAGACCAATCAGAGTCTTCTACGAGGTCTGCTGACTCAGACAGGAAGTAGCTCACAGACAGGAAGTAGCTCACAGACCAATCAGGAAACAGTCCAGTTCATCAAGAAGAAGATCAATGAGGATCTGTCTGCAGAGAAAAGCATCAACCTGTTCCACTGTCTGAATGAACTGAATGATGGTTCTCTAGTGGAGCAGATCCAACAGTTCCTGAGGTCAGGACGTCTCTCCACAGATAAACTGTCTCCTGCTCAGTGGTCTGCTCTGGTCTTCATCTTACTGTCATCAGAAGAAGATCTGGAAGAGTTTGACCTGGAGAAATACTCTGGTTCAGAGGAGGCTCTTCTGAGGCTGCTGCCAGTGATCAAAGCCTCCAACAAAGCTCTGTAAGAACTCTCATGAAAATCATCTTCAGTGAACAAATGAATCTGAGGGAAAAACTAAAGTTTCAATAACTGCTGTCTGTCTTTGTTTTCTTCAGACTGAGAGGCTGTAATCTGTCAGAGAGAAGCTGTTCAGCTCTGTCTTCAGTTCTGAGCTCTCCGTCCTCCAGACTCAGAGTTCTGGATCTGAGTTCCAACAACCTGCAGGATTCAGGAGTGAAGCTGCTCTCAGCAGGACTGGAGAGTCCACACTGTAAACTGGAGACTCTCAGGTCAGTTTTCATTCAAATGTTGATTCTCTACGACAAGTTTTGTCTGGTTTTCTCTGATTTAGGAGAATGTGTCAAATAGCATCACTGAAGAAGAAACAGCAGTAGGTAGAATAAAACACCAGACTAAACAAGAGAACCCAAGTCCATCCAGGTGTTCATATCTGGGAAAAGGTCATGTTCTCTGTGTTCTTTGAAAGAAAATATGATTCAATCACTGAACTGCAGGTTCAAATGGAAAAACAGTAACTGCTGTCTGTCTTTGTTTTCTTCAGACTGAGAGGCTGTAATCTGTCAGAGAGAAGCTGTTCAGCTCTGTCTTCAGTTCTGAGCTCTCAGTCCTCCAGACTCAGAGTTCTGGATCTGAGTTCCAACAAGCTGCAGGATTCAGGAGTGAAGCTTCTGTCTGCTGGACTGGAGAGTCCACACTGTCAACTGGTGACTCTCAGGTCAGATTTCATTCAACTGTTTTTTAAGGCTCTGTGATCTGACCACAACTTTTCACTGTGTCCTGAAATGACTGCAGGAGCACTAGCCCCAGTATAACATACATCAAGTACTCTGATTACACAGTAAACATGGACACCACCAACACTGTTGGACTGCTACAGAGAAAACTGGACACTTTCTCACTCTGGTGCAGGAACAAATATATCAGAATCAGCTTTATTTGCCAAGTATAGGATATATACAAGGAATTTGGTTCCAGTGACCTATGCTCCTGTGCAAAAAAGATAGAAGAAAAAAAAAAAATAATAATAATATAAAGATAAAATAGAAAATATGAATGTGTATATATATATATATATATATATATATATATTAATATATATATATATATATATATATATATTATATATATATATATATATATATATATATATATATAATATATATATATATATACACGGGCCGTTGGCGCGAACTGGCAGCCACGCCTCTGTCAGCCTGCCCCAGGGCAGCTGTGGCTACAGTAGTAGCTTACCATCACCAAGTATGGATGAGGTGTGAATGAATAATGGGTATTCATTGTAAGCGCTTTGAGCGTCTGGAAAAGCTCAGATAAATCTAATCCATTATTATTATATATGTATATATATATTACATTCATATTTTCTATTTTTTATATATAGATACACACATCTGAAAAAAAATAACAAGGGGAATAAAGATATATACAGCAGTGCCCGGTTAAAACAGATCCCATGTTGTTCACCGTACTCTGAGACTGGTCAAGAGTTCATCAGAGTGACGGCTCGTGGGAAGAAGCTGTCTTTGTGGTGAGTGGTTTTTGTGCAGAGAGTCCTGAACCGCCATCCTGAGGGGAGAAGACTGAAGAGACCGTGTCCTGGATGTGAAGGGTCTGTCAAGATTCTTCCAGCTCTCTTCCTCACCCTGGACCGGTACAGGTCCTGAATGGAGGGAAGGTTGGAGCCAATAATCCTCTCAGCAGACCTGATGGTTCTCTGCAGTCTGTCCCTGTCTGCTCTGGTTGCAGATCCAAACCAGACTTTGATGGATGTGGTCAGGACAGACTGGATTATTGCTGTGTAAAAGTTGATCAGCAGCTCCTGAGGCAGTTTGAACTTCTTCAGTTGTCGTAAGAAGTCCAACCTCTGCTGGGCCTTCTTCCGGAGTTTATTGATATGCTGGGTCCATTTGAGGTCCAGTGAGATTGTGGACCCTAGGAACCTGTAGGAGTCCGTTGGGGGGACTGATCTGCAGAGAATTTTGAGTGGAGGGGGTGGGAGTGGAGGGTTCTTTCTGAAGTCCACTGTCATCTCCTCAGTCTTTAGTGGGTTCAGCTCCAAATGGTTCTGGCTGCACCAGACAGCCAGCCACTCCACTTCTCCATATGCAGACTCATCACCATCCCGGATGAGTCCGATGACTACGGTGTCGTCAAACTTCAGGAGCTTCACTGAGGGGATTCCTGAGGTACAGTTGTTGGTGTAGAGCAGGGGTATTCAACTCCAGGCCTCGAGGGCCGCATTCCTGCAGGTTTTCCAACATACCCGGATCTGGCATGCTCCAATTGGTTGGACACACCTGAACCAGGTAATCAGTCATGAGTAGAGTTTGGATATCTGGAAATTATGCAGACACTGTGGCCCTCGAGGCCTAGAGTTGAATACCCCTGGTGTAGAGCAAGAAGAGGAGTGGGGAGAGAACACACCCCTGGGGGGCGCCAGTGTTCAGAGTTCGGGTGCTGGATGTGATGCGACCCAGCTTCACCTGCTGCCTCCTATCGGTCAGGAAGCTGATGATCCACTGACAAGTGGAGGGAGGCACAGTGAGCTGGGTCAGTTTAAGATGGAGGAGCTCAGGGACGATGGTATTGAAGGCGGAGCTAAAGTCCACAAACAGGATCCGTGCGTAGGTCCCAAGATGGTGTAGGCGTCAAGATGGTGCAGGATGTAGTGAAGAGCCATGTTAACCGCATCATCTGCTGACCTGTTTGTTCTGTAGGCAAACTGCAGGGGGTCTAGCAGAGGGTCAGTGATGTCCTTCAGGTGGCCCAGAACCAGGCGTTCAAAGGATTTCATGACCACAGAGGTCAGGGCGACGGGTCTGTAGTCATTTAATTCCGTGACAGAAGACTTTTTGGGAACTGGGATGATGGTGGAGTTTTTGAGACAAGTCTCTTTTTTTTTTTAAAAGTAGGCTTCAGATCAACAGGAAAAATAGCTTTTTTTTAAAGACATTTAGGATGTGGAATTTTTGTTAAAAACGTCACAGTCCTAAATAAAACCCCCCTGGGAACGTTTAAAGAAAATAACAAAAATTGTTGTAGGGGGACTTTAAGCAGCTTGATAAAGTTCTACTCTAAAGTGAGTGATGCTCTCAGACAAAAAATTAACCTGTTTCCTGATCTGGAGGTGTTTTGGATTCAATTCTGCTTCTGAGAGCCTCTCTGAGCTCAAACCCAGTGGGACGTTCAGCTGCATCATTGCTCCTGAACACACTTTTCTATCTGATTTCAGGTTGAAGGACTGCAGTCTGTCAGAGATCAGCTGTAAAGGTCTGGGTTCCAGAACTCTAAAGGAAGGACACCCACTCCTGTATCTGTTCAGCTGAAACACTGTGACTCAGAGCTGGAACGAGAACCTGCAGGATTCAGGAGTTCTTCACTTGCATGGTTTTCTGGAGAGTCCAGACTGTAAATTGCAGACTCTGAGGTCAGTAAATAAGATGGACTCCCTACTTTATATAACTTATTATGATGTTTTTATACCTCATTCAGCACAGGCTCTGTAGCCATTACCATTGCAATGCATCATGCCACAATGTAAATAGTTCTCTTTTTGAAAGAATAATTTAAATTTAAAAATTAACAGGTTTATAGTATTTAATAATTGGTTCATCAATCTATATCACTTACACATCAGATTATAGTCTCATATTTGGCGTTATTTTAGAAAAATTCTCTGAAGAACTACAAAGCTGCACATTGACATCAGAGCAGAGACAGGAGTGTTCTGCATACAGGGACTGTGACAGCATCAGAGGAGAATTCAGCAGACTTCAAATAAGATGTTCTTGTTAGTAAACAGTTGGAGGATTGGTTTATATTTGTGGACGCAACAATTTTTATAAATTAGAAATTTCTTTTGTCTGTAATTAATTACAGACAAAAGAACCACTGCGCCACCGTGCGCAGTGGTTAGCGCTCTTGCCTCACAGCAAGAAGGCCCCGGTTCAAATCCCAGCTGGGGGATCAGAAACACCAACTGGGACCTTTCTGTGTGGAGTTTGCATGTTCTCCCCGTGCATGCGTGGGTTCCCACCGGGTACTCCGGCTTCCTCCCACCGTCCAAAAACATGCTTCATAGGTTAATTGGCAACTCTAAATTGCCCCTTGGTATGAATGTGTGAGTGACTGTGTGTGCAAATGTGGCCCTTCGACAGACTGGCGAACTGTCCAGGTAAACCCTGCCTTCGCCCATCAGCAGCCGGGATAGGCTCCGGCATCCCCGCGACCCCGAAAGGGATAAAGCGGCATGGAAAATGGATGAAAAGGATGAATGTAATTAATTAATCTCAATTAACACAATAATTTGACACCCCTAAAAACATATCAGGTAAAGAACTTTATAATGTTTCACTAGAAGATTTTCTCTCAAAAATACTGCTTGAAAAAAAAGATTATTTCAGATTTTTGTCATCGTTTGAATTGGTTTTGTTTTAATAATATGAAACAGATCTTTCAATCATTATCTTGGAAATCTGTCCAAATTTTGTCTTATTTCTTTTTTGAAACTCCAGCTGTATCACTGCTCCTGAACAGACTTTTCTGTCTGATTTCAGGTTGGAGAACTGCAGTTTGTCAAAGATCAGCTGTAAATCCCTGGTTTCATCTCAGAAGAAACGCCCGTCTAATCTGACAGAACTGGACCTGAGCTGGAACTACATGCAGGATTCAGGAGTTCTTCATCTTTGTGGTTTCCTGAAGAGCACACACTGCAAACTGCAGACTCTGAGGTCAGCAGTGATGAGCACATGATTTTTGAGGGGCAGGGGCTAAAAGTCATAAAAGGGCAACAAAAACACACGTTTGTGTTGCTACTGTATCTGGCGTGGTTTGACCTACAGCAACTGTTAAGACTTCATTAAAAAAATGGTTACTGAAAAAGTTTTTAAGTCTTGTTGTGTCCAGCAGGATGTCACAATTGATAGTATTATAACGCTTGATGTAAAAATGTATGGAGTCTCAAAAGAGCTAAAATGAAATAAATATATACACCATTAAATAAACAAATAAATGTGCCATTAATTATTTAAAAAGTGGGATTAAATAAATAAATGTTGAAATAAATAAATGTTCAAATAAATGTGGCATTAAAATATTAAAATAGCACATTTAAGTATTTCATGACATATTTATTTCATTGTCCCTTGTAGGTTAAAAGAGGCACCGCGGCACCGTTGTTAACAACGGATTCTTTCCCCACGGAGTTTCCGCTTTTGTACCGCATGGGAGACTCCCTGGCTGGGAACAGAGCTCGCCAAATAACCCCGAATGCATGAAGTGGACGGAAAATAAATTTTGCTTTAGTGACCCTAACGAAAGTTCTTTGTTTCACCAAAACAATGTATGTGAGTGAGGTGTCAGAGAAAAACTTTGCACCAGGCCAGAGCAATAGAGCAGAGACGATGAGAGTTAGGCCCGCCCACTGAGTTTGACGAGAAACTCTGACAGATTGCATTTGAATGGTGTGTCCACTTCCTGTTTCATGAAATGTGTCATTTATAAATAAATTATGAAAATAATTAAAAATTACTTTTTAATGGCTATTTTAACATTTTAATGCCACATTTATTTCAACATGTATTTATTTATTTAAACTTTTATTTATTTAATGCCACTTTTAAATAATTAATGACACATTTATTCATTTATTTCATATTACAATTATTTATTTCAATATGGCTCTTTTAACCTACAAAGGACAATGAAATAAATAAATATGTTATGAAATACTTGTGCTATTTTAATATTTTAATGCCACATTTATTTCAACATTTATTTATTTATTTCAACATTTATTTATTTAATGCCACTTTTAAATAATTAATGAGACATTTATTTATTTATTTCATGTTAGATTTATTTATTTCAATTTGGCTCTTTTGACCCACACTGGGCGATGAAATAAATATGTCATTAAATACTTAAATGTGCTAATTTAATGCCACATTTATTTATTGCCAGTTTTAAATAATTAATGGCACATTTATTTATTTATTTAATGTTAATGGTGTATATATTTATTTCATTTTGGCTCTTTCGAGACTCAATAAAAATGATCTTTATCAGTAATGATCTTGCAAATGTGGTCAAATTGTCTGTTTGCTGGAACTCCAGCTGCCTCTGCTCCTAAAATTACCTTTCTGTCTGATTTCAGGTTGGAGAAATGCAGTTTGTCAAAGATCAGCTGTGAAGCTCTGGGATCAGCTCTTAAGAAGAACCCATTTAATTTGACAGAACTGGACCTGAGTGAGAACAACCTGCAGGATTCAGGAGTTGATTATTTGTGGGGTTTTCTGTGGAGTCCAGAATGCAGACTGCAGACTCTGAGGTCAGTAAATTAGCTGAAAACCCTAAAGGATGAGAAGAACGTATCAGGGAATGAATGTTCTGACATTTCACTGAAAGATTTTCTGTCAATAGTCATGTTTTTTTAAAATTAACGATCGGTTCATATTTCCTTCATCAGTTGAATTGGTTGTGTTATGATGACTTCTTCTTTCTTTTCTTTTTGGCATTTTTCCTTCAGGGATCACAAAAGTGAATCAGTTTCCTTTATCTAACCCTCTTCTGTTTCCTTTCCTCTAACACCAGCCACCTTCATGTCTTCATTCTCTGCATCCAGAAACCTCCTCTTTGGTCTTCCTCTAGACCTCTTTCCTGCAGCTCTAGACTCAGCATCCTTCTACCAATATCTTCACTATCTCTTCCCTGGACATGTCTGGACCATCTCAGTCTGACTTAATCTCCAGAACCTCTAACATGTGCTGTCCCTCTGATGGACTCATTCCTGATTGTGACGAACCAAGCAGAAGGATGATGAGAGAAGCACAAGAGTTTTTTTTTTTTTTAAATGTTAAATTTATTTACAAAAATAAGTAGAATTAATCTGGGCCCATAAAAGAGGTCAAAGAATGATAAACTTCAACTCAAAGTGATAACTGCATGACCTCCAGACAGACACAAGAGGGAAACACATATACTAGTTGATCAAACCAAAACCACAAAATGGGGGGAAAGGAAACTATCACAAAAACGAAAAAAGTTTCTCTTAACCAACAATAACTTTAAACTAGAAAAATTGAATTTCCTGCAGAAATACGTTTGATTGCGTAATTACTCGAGGTGGTTGCGTTAATTGCTTCATTGCATAACTTTTAGCAGAAGAAGCTGACGTTTACCATAAGTTGCAGAAGAAACTGCAGCAATCTGCAATACTGTCAAAAAGTCTCAGAATTGTTTTGGTCAGCAGAAAAGTTACTTGTTGCAGAAACATCATAACATGCTGAAGAAAATGCAGAAATATTGTCAAGAAATAGCAGAAATTTCTTGGATTGCAGGAAATCTATGTTTTGCAGAAAAATTGAATCGCTATTTGCAGAAGAAGTTGCAGAAGACAGCAATATTGGCTACACATTGCACAAAAATATAAATTTAGAACACAAAGTATACTGAAAAATCAAGGTTAGGTGAAAACCATAAGCAGTTATATTGCAGGAGAATTTCAAAATTACAGTATGAAAAAAAAAAACCCTGAAATCTGCCAAAAAATAAATAAACACAGACATGTGTGTAAATAAACACAGACTTACCAAAAAGTTTCAAGAAGAGATATTTGCTTAAATGTGTACAGACAGCAGAACAGTCCACCAAGAGCAGAAGAAGTACATGTTTGAATTTTTCAAATAAATCAAAGTTAGATAACACAAGAATAGGCAAGGGGAACTCGAAACTTCTGATTCATAAGTTTTGGGGATCACAAACTGTTGAAACCGTCTCCCTGTGCGTGAGGTGGGGGAGGGGAGAGATTAGCACCTGCAGTTGAGCACAATGACTCTGCAGATTTTCACAGCACCTGGGTTTGCTCCGAACAAATGACCGCTGTTCGCCAACCATACGTCCGATCAGAATAATTTTTTCAGTTTTGTAAACCTGAGGCTTAGAAGAATCTAGAGATATGCGTTTTATTCGTGTCAAACATAACATCTTTTTGTGGAACAGTTCTGAATTGAGAGGAGTAAGACCTTCCACTTAACACCTCAAAATCCTATGTTAACGAATGGGATAACGCCAATTTTATATACATAAACTACTTCAAGTATCACAATGATTGAACCCTTGCAAGAACCACAAGGCTTTGGGCTATCACCTGTGTACGTTTCATGTTTGTAGGTTGAAGGGTGCTCTCACAATGGCAATCTAAAAACAGTCCACAACAACAAAAAAAAGTGTTTGTGTCTCTTACAAGACACAAACCCACTTACTTGGGACGCTTGCAAAAAAACTGTTCACCCTATGAATTCGAGGGTGATATTAAACAAATCTAGACAAATATTCCTACATTTTGGTGAAAAAATTGTGACTCTCCGACCAACGGTTCAGGAGTTACAGTGATTTGTTCGGAAAAGTTTTGTCTTAAGAATCCAGCACTCATACAAGAATTGTATGAAGATAGCAGAAAATTCCACAACTAGCAGAACAAGTACATGTTTGAATTTTCAGAATAGCATAAAGTATGCAGAAGTTATGACTGCAAAAGTTTGGAGTTGCAGAAGACCCATTACAATGCATTTTAATGGCATACTTTGCATAATTTGCGTACAAACAAAAAGTGTCCGAAGAGATTGCAGAAGATAGCATCAATGTCCTTAACTTGCTGAACGTTTTGATACCTGAATGACAAAAATCGGATGAAGTATGCAGAAGTTATGGACCGTCAAAAAACGTACGGAAGAAAGAAAATAATAATAAGAAAATAATAAAACAGAAGAACAATAGTTTGATTGCATAATGCAATCAAGCTAATAAGTAACATATCATTTAACAAATCTTAAGTAAGAGGTAAATACAACTAAACAAATGAGTACAAAAGAAACTCCAAAGTGAATTGATACTTTTATTTCTATTCAGTGGTTGAGTCCAATTAAGGCAACTTAGTCCAGCTAAGACCCTCTGGTTGCTGGCCAGGCTCCGCCCACAGCAGCTTCCAGGAACAGGTGACTTAATTGTGTGGCTGCTTCTGTAGCCCTCACCTTGATCCTATCCATCCTGGTCACTCCCAAAGAGAACCTCAGCATCTTCATCTCTGCTACCTCCAGCTCTGCTTCCTGTCTTTTCTTCACTGTTTCTAGTCCAACAACATGGCTGCTCTCACCACAGTCTTCTACATCTTTCCTTTCATTTGTGCTGAAACTCTTCTATCACACATCACACCTGACACTTTTCTCCACCCATTTCAACCTGCTTGCACTCGCCTCTTCACTTCTTTTCCACACTCTCCATGACTCTGTACTGTTGACCCTAAATACTTAAACTCCTCCCCCTCCTTTATCTCTTCTCCCTGTAACCTCACTCTTCCACTTGGGTTCCTCTCATTCACACACATGTACTCTGTCTTACTGCGGCTAACATTCATTCCTCTCCTTTCCAGGGCAAACCTCCACTTCTCTAGCTCCTCCTCCACCTGTTCTCTGCTCTCTCTGCAAATCACAATATCATCTGCAAACATCATAGTCCATGGTGATTCCTGTCTAACCTCATCAGTCCATCATCATTGCAAACAGGAAGGGGCTCAGAGCTGATACCTGATGAAATTCCACCTCAACCTTGCACTCCTCTGTTTCCCCGAGCGCATGCCTCACCACTGTCCTACAGCCCTCATGCATCTCCTGCACATTTTTTGTCATGCCAGTACAACCCCCCCCCCCCCACACACACACACACACACACCACCACCACCACCACACACGCACCAACAATCGAATATCTTTGACATTGTGGCATTTTTTGATAGCCAAGCATTCAATTCTTGGCAGAGATCCATTCATGTTATTATTTTGTCCAGATTAAAGAATATTCTAGCAACATAGTAAAGTCACCTGTGCTTGACGGCCCTGCAATACATTCGCATGTGCATTGGACTTGTTTACAGACAACACATTTTCATTCCCAAGTCTTCACATATTTATGTTTTGGGTGTCCCCAATTCATTGTTTTTTGACGTGTTGGCTGTTTGTAAAATGAAGGGTTTGCAACCCTCGGTAACGGTACCTTAACACGGCACCGGACACAGTATCAGACACTGATACTGGACCTGAACCAGTACCGAACGTGAACTCCGTCTGGATGCAGTACCAGACACACTACAGGACACCATTCAATACCATATGCGGTACTGGACTCAAACTGGTACGATGTGCTCTGCGTCCCGGTACTGGATTGGTTCCGGTTTGCGGCCCAGAGGTTGGGGAACCATGATTTAATTGGAGCAGCCAGCACATAAAAAAAAATAATAATAATAATGTTGGGGACATCCAAATAGTGGCGTGGAGGGGTCCCAAACAACAATATGTGACAATTGGGATTGAGGATGAGTTGTTATAGAAGCAAGAAAGCACAGACCAGAAGAGAAAGATCCAGAACATTTAATCAGCTGGTGATGTGCCACTAAAAATAATGAGTGTCAATTTTTGTTTTTTTCTCTCATAAGTGAGACCACAGTTTCTGTTAAGTTTTATCCAGAAAAATCAGGCGGCAGAGCTGATCTCTCCAGCCGGAGTGGCGTTCAGCATCCAGTTCTTTTACCGGATTGCTGCCCCAGCTTATTTTCACCCCTGTCCTTCTGTCACACCAGATTTCCTCATACAATACCATAGTTCCTCTCTGGGAACTCTGTCATAAGCTTTCTTTTTTTAGTTAAAACCTCCACGTCCATCTCTCCTAGACACTTCCATACCTACACAGGTGTATCATCAGGACCAAGAGCCTTTCCACTCTTCATCCTCTACTTTTTGATAAATCAACCACCATCTGTCCTTCTACGTTCCTCTCCTGGATACTATACCTGCCCATCACCTCCTCATCACCAACATGTCCATTGAAATCTGCACCAATGACAACTCTCTCATTTCAGGGATGCTCATCATCACTTCATCGAGGTCCAACCAGAACTTCTCCTTCTCTTCCAGGTCACATCCTACCTGTGGGGCATACCCACTAACAACATTGAACATCACACCCTCCATTTCTATCTTCAGACTCATCACTCTATCTGACACTCCTTTTACCTCCACAACACTCCTAACGAACTCCTCCTTCAAGATAACTCCTCCTCCATTTCTCTTCCCATCTCCACCATGATAGAACAACTTGAACCTTGCTACCTTTCCACCTGGTCTCCTGGACACACAGTATGTCTACCTTTCTCCTCTGCATCATGTCAACTAACTCTCTACCTTTTCCTGTCATAGTTCCAACATTCAAAGTTCCAACTCTCAGTCCAACACTAGTGACTTTCCTCTTCTCTGTCTTCCTATGAACCCTCCCTCCTCCTCTCCTTCTTTGACCAACAGTAGTCCAATTTCCGCCTGCACCCTGTTGGTGAACAGCACCGATGGCGGTCGTGTTAACCCTCTGGAACTGACTTACGCTCTCAGGCTGTGCACCTGTGAGATCCACATGATAAAACTCTGTCTAAAATGAACTTTAACTTTCTTATGTTCTGTAACTGATATTTTATTGAATTAAAGGAAAAATATGGCCCTTATTTGTAGTTTTTGGACATAATCAATTATTTATTTTAATAAATGAGGCAGAAAAAAAGCTAGCTTGTTGCTTAATTACTAGCTGAACTCCAAAGTAGCCTAAAACTCCTCAGTAAACTAACTTAGTCAAAAACGTTAGCATGTTGCCAAAATAGAAGCTAAAATTATAAATTAGCCTAAAAACCCCAGTAGGTACCACATTAGCCAAAAACATTAGTTTGTTACTAAAATAATAGCTAATCTCCATTTTCTTTTGAAAATTACTCTTATTTTATTTTTCTTCAGCCATAGAGCCACTACGGAGAGATAAAAGAGCCATGTGACTCTAGAGCTGCAGGTTGCAGAGCCCTGCTCTAGATTCTAAACCTGGGGTGCCCAAACTTTTTCGCTCAAAGGGCCAAAATCTAAATGGGATCCCATTCTGCGGGCCAAATACAATTTTTTTTTTTTTTGCATGTCATGAAATTATAGTAGAAAATGGTTTAATGTATTTATTTTGATTCTGTATTCATTAAGGTAAAATAAATCAGTACGATTAAAAAGTAAGTTACATTTGTCTTTGAATCATTTAAGTATATTACATCCGTAGATTTTTGGTGATTTTGGTTATAAATGTAATTTCTTTTTGTTTTTAGTCAGAAAAAAAATGGTGCAAATGAACATGAACAACAGGTTTTGTTTGTTAAAAGTTTAAATTTTTCCAGTATCAAACTATTTACAACAAAATTTCAGTGTCTTTCTCTCTAAATGTGCAAAAATAGAGTATAAAATGGAAAATATCTACAAGCGTTCTTGGTCACAGTATGGGCAGTTCTTTCCTCTTTGGCTCCTCAAAGTTCTTGGTGATGTTTCCAGTGACAGTCACAAGTCCCACACTTCCAAGGAGATTTTTGGTGCCGATGTTTCAGCATCAGTGGTAAAACATTTCACCTGGTGAGGGTTTTTGGTATTTAGAAGTGGTTGGACCAGTGTTAATTTTGACAGACAATTTTAATGTAGTTTTAGTCATAGTCTTTTTACTAAAATAAGATTTAGTTATAGTGACAATTTAGTCATGTTGATTCTATTAATTTTAGTCAAAATTTAGTCGACTAAATTACAATAGATATTTAGTCAACAAAAATATACAGTAGAAGTAAAGCATTTTAATGGAATTTACTAAGTATAAAAAAACAGAGATTTTGCTAAATTGTAAAAAAAAATATTCACTTTGTTTCAAAACTCGTCATTTTTGCAATTTCAGCTTCAACAACTTAAAACACATTCAAAAATAAAATATAATTTCATCCCATTTGTGATAAATGTCTGAACATAAATACACTTGTATTGACGAGGTAGTCAAGAGCAAAAAATGCTTTAAAAACCCTCACCAGGGAGTAAGCTGTCCTGACCCAGTGGTCTGCAACCTTCAACGTCTAACGAGACATTCAGGTTGAATTCTTACCCACAACAACCCAGTAGGAGCCACAAAGTTTAACTTCAACCTTTAAAAAATTACTTTATGTTATTGTTAAAATGATAAATGTAAATGAACTATTGTTTTTCTCCATGAATAAAACATAACTATAAAAATAAAATAGCCTCTCAGTAACTTTTGGAGGGTTTTTCAAAATAAAAGACACCTTATGTCAGAAAGGATCATCTCAATGATGCAAATGTAGTAGATGGTGTAAAAAAAACTGCTTATTTGACTTTTTGTGGTGCATCTCAGTGAGAAAAGTGTAAATCTCAACAACCTAGATTAAATCAGAGCTAATTAAGTGAATGGTTTTAATTTTTCAAACCATAAGGTGAAACGAAAAGTTTTAATTTGTTCAAAAATAGAAAATGTGCAGCTAAATTCTGGCTGTGCTTAGTGACTTCAAACTGGTTTTCTGTGATAGACGGAACTAAAAAATCTGTTTTTTTTATTTTTCTTTAACCACAGAGCCAAAATTTTTCATCAACGAAATTAACACTGGGTTGGACACCTGGGATGTGTCTGGGTTCTCACGTTTTCTCCGCTCTGGTCCTCCAACACACAGCCTCTCAAAGGACACTTGGAGAAAGATAGAATTTGTTTATTGTTATGTTAGTTTCCTGAACAAATGTAAATATGTCTTTATTTAATAGGATTACTTATAATTTATTAGTAAAAAAAAATAATCTAACTCACATTTGAAAGACATTTCTCTCACAGAATGTATCTCAGAGTAAAAACTTGCTAGCTAGAACTTGATTTCTTTAGAAAAAAAAAAAACCCAGAAGAAAATGCAGCTTCACATACAGTACGTTATCTTTTCTCACCAAAAATGACTCCCTCCGTTGCTCCTTCGATCTCAAAGTCTTCTCTGTACCTATATAAAGTTGTTATTGCTCAGGATGGTCGTCTTTCAGGCATTTTTCTTATTTTTTCACAGTTGTAAATAAAATTTTTTTCAGTCGCTCTGCTCTGTGCATCTCTCCACTGCTCCGTCTGTCTTTCTGTTAAACAGAGTAGCTCCTTGCGGGCTTCCGGGTCAGATTACAGTAATAAAACAATATTGACAAGAAGGCGAAATGTCTCAGTTTTGAGAAACTGTTGGAATTTTTCATAAAGAGCAAACAGTTCAGGAATTACGGTAATTCAAAGAGTGCTGTGCAAATGTGTCTTTACAACATGGTCTGTGTTGAAGGGTTTTAACCAAACACTTCTGGCTTCCTCAGCCATAACTGAGGAAGCCAAGAGATAACATTTGGCGAGTCAAATTTGGCCCGCGGGCCCCACTTTGGGCACCCATGTTCTAGACTAGAGGATTAACCCGGGCCTTGGCCGATCCGGTATGGATCTTATAGGTCTTATTTGTATATTTGATTTGGCAAAGATTTAAAGTTGGATGCCTTTCCTGACACAAACCCTCTGTAATTATCCAGGCTTGGGACCGGCACAATGAGACCCTAGTGTGGGCCCCCTTGTGACAACATGGATTGTGTTATGATGTAAAACTGATCTGGTTTAGTCATGATATTAAAAATATATAATATATATAGGTTTAACCAAATTCTGTTTGGTTGCTGGACATCCATCTATCCTCCTGAATTTACCTTTCTGTCTGAATTCAGGTTGGAAAAATGCAGTTTGTCAGAGATCACTCTGGAAGTTCTGAACTCAGCTCTGAAGTCCAACGACTCAAAACGGACAGAACTGGACCTGAGCAGGAACAACCTGCAAGATTCAAGAGTTGTTCTTCTGTGTGGTTTTCTGGAGAGTCCACACTGCAGACTGCAGACTCTAAGGTCAGTAAATGAACTGAGAAGATTAAATCAGATCAAAAAATTCTTGATATTTCACTGAAGGACTTACTGTCTACAGCCATGTTTGAACCTAATAATTGGTTCAGGTTTTTTTCCATCAATATTGATCTTGTAAATTACTAACTTCAACCTATTTAAGAACACAGATCCGTTTTAGATACAATGTGCACAAATGAGCCTATATAAAGTTAAAGTTGGTGTCAAATTTGTTTTAAGCTTCCAATTTCCTACACTTGAAGAGAGTATTGAAATTGTTCAAACCAGAAAAAGAATAACAAATGTACCCAAAAAGAACACCTCATAACCACAATCCAGAAAGTTTTAACTCATCCACCATTGCATAGAACCAGCAGCTACCGATTTACATTTATGTTGTACTATCTAACAGCACAAGGTACACATGACTCCTTCAGTCTTTCTGTGCAGCACTGTTGAGACAGTAGTCTGCTGATGAACAACCTACTCCTCTCAGTGAAGACCTTTTGCAGGGGGTGGTGAGGCATTAGTCCTGATGGACCTGAACCTGGACAGAGTCTGCTATGCAACCTCCTGTACACAGGGGTTAGCCTCTGATCTCTCTTTTTTTTAACATTTTCTTAATTATTCTAATTTTTTTTCATGTACAAGTCTTTGTCAAATGTTTTTCAAGTTATTAACTGATTAATAAGATGCCCCAAAAAAGGAATGCGGATCCGTCTGTCAACGATTAGTCGACATTGTCCACTAATCAACTATGAAAAATTGTCAACGCTCATTTGGTATTATTGATGAGGGTTTTTTGTGTGTTTTTTTTAAATATTTGAAATTATTATATTAATCACCAGCCACTAAGTCATATGGATCACAAAGCACAACAGGTTTGTTAAAAAAACAATTGGTTTCTGTGAGGTGAGCCCTCTGCTAACCTCTACATGTTTGTTGAAGAGGAAGGAAGTGATAAAAAAACTCAATTTGAATGTAGTCATTTAATGAAAGTTGGATCAGACTTGTACAGAGATCTTTTCCTGCTTTGTCTCTTGCCGAGGGCAGATGCACTTTTTCTCCCTGCTTCCCTCCTGTGTTGCTCCCAAGGCCTCTGTCTGTCTTCCATGTGAGCTGCTGTCTTTTGCTCTCGACTACCCTACTGCTTTTTGAATCTGTGAATATGGATCTGATCCACTGGTCTTTTACTGTGATCGACAAGATTTACTCCACGCTAAGGAATGGGAGAGTGGACCCTTCCTGCCCAAACGGCTGGATACACCAACAATTCATGGGGCAAGTGGAGGCTGATGTGTCTGGCCCAGCTGTCTGTGGAAGATGTTGAAGATGTGTATCTATTCGTGTTCCTGATACTTGGATTCCTCACAATTGGGATAGGAGGATTTCTGATCTATCAGGCGGTCTCAGAGGTGATGCTCGTGAGTAGCGAGCTGAAGACAGTGAGAGGTGAGCCGTCGGATCTCTTTGGGAAGATACTTCGGGAAGTAGAAACTCAAGGAGACAGACTTTCACAAGTGGACCAGAAGCAGTCTGCTAATCTTGCCCAACTAAGCGGAGTGCTTGAGACCCTTGAACTTAGAATAGAATAGAATAGAATAGAATAGAATAGAATATTTATAGTAATATAGTAATACTTTATTGTCATTGTACAATATACAACGAAATTGAGTGCAATCATCTTTGGTGTAAAAAATAAATAGATAAATAAAATGAAATATAAAAATACCAAAAGATATATTAAATTCAGACATGCATCCAACCAACCATACAAGAAGTTAAAACATTATAATAAAAAGGCACTCAATTAATAGCAGCATTTAAAAATGTAATGGCTCTGGGGTAAAAACAGTTTTTTAATCTATTTGTCTTTGATTTTATTGTTCTGTATCTTCTGCCTGAAGGCAGAAGTGTAAACAGAGAAGGTCCTTGGTGGGATGAATCCTGTAAAATGTTTTCAGCTTTCCTGAGGCAGTGGGAGCTGTGCAGTTCTTCCAGACATGGAAGAGGGTGACAGATGATCTTCTGGGCTGTGGAGGTGACCCTCTGGAGTGCTTTTCTGTCTGCTGCTGTGCAGCTGGAGAACCAGGCACAAACACAATAAGTCAGAATGTTCTCACCGGAGCAGCGGTAGAAGGACACCAGCATTTTCTCACCCAGGTTGTTCTTCTTCAAAAGTCTGAGAAAGTACATTCTCTGCTGGGCCTTCTTCACCAGAGCAGTGGTGTGAGCACTCCAGGTCAAGTCCTGCTGGATGTTGATGCCCAAGAACTTGAAGGCAGCCACCCTCTCCACCATGTCCCCGCCGATGTACAGGGGCTGAATGTCCGTTTTCTTCCTCCTATAATCCACCACCAGTTCCTTGGTCTTCTTGATGTTCAGGGGCAGGTTGTTGTCCCCGCACCAGATGCAGAGTCGCTCCACCTCGTTCCGATAGGCGGACTCATTCCCCCCGGAAATGAGCCCCATCACTGTGGTATCATCAGCATACTTCTTGATCTCTTGCGTGATGGTAGTAGATATATCCTGTCTCAGCGAAGCTAGGATTTCTGCTTTGATAGCTGTAGCATCCATATTAGCTGTCGAAGTAGCCGCTTGGCTAGCTGTGTTTTCGGGGCTTTTTCCTGCGGCTGCGCTGTGCCTGGAGTGTGATGAGGCCTCGTATTTGTACTTCCGTAAATTTGCAGCCATAGATGTAACTTCTGCCGTCTTTTAATGTCCTTAGAGATAGTTAAAGATCTTGGAATATATTTAGTTCGTAGGTTGATAATATAGGTGTCTATTTTTATGAAGTTTAAGCTGAAATGTGCAGGAGCCTCGAGGGAAACGTCCTCACTCCATCTTGCTCGCTAGCGCCCCCATCATCAGCATACTTGATGATGGTGTTGCTGGTGTGGGTGGAGGTGCAGTCATGGGTGTAGAGCAGGGGTCTCAAACTCAATTGAGCCGGGGGCCGCTGGAGGCAGAATCTGGGTGAGGCCGGGCCGCATCAGGATTTCCACAAGAAAATCGCTGATAAAAAATTCCAATGTTCTCAAATATCTTTATTTTTAACACAAAATAATAAATGAATGAATGAATTAATTAACTATAAAAAATTAATCAGAAAATCAATCATTAATAATTAAAATAATAACAATGACCATACAGCAGACACAGAAACCACATATTGACTGACAGTGTTTCACAAATGGTGGGGCGCCCCCCCCCCCCCCCCCCCCCCCTGGAGGGAATGCGAATAAAAACATGTTTACATTAGTGATGGATATTGTGCATAATCCTACATAGTAGTTGATAGTAAATTAAATATAGCAAAAACAACCTAAAAATCAATTTGGTAGCAGAAAGAGCTGCTGTTTACAGTGAACCAATGCAAAAGAACTGAATCTCTGAGAAAAGACAGAATTCCATCACTACTGTGGAGGGAAACAAGGAAAGATTGTTTTTACTTTGTCTGAAAGTTTTTGAAGTATTCTAAAAAAAGAAAAAGAACTATTAATAAAACAGAATATTTAGAAGTTTATGTTTTATTATAATTCTTTAATGATAATAAAATTACAATATTTTGAGGAGATATACGTTTGACTTGAGCAAATTAACTGATGCTAATGATGTTTGCAGCTGGAAGTTGTGTGTGTGTGTGTGTGTGTGTGGGGGGGGGGGGGGTCTAAGAGAAAATACCTGACAAACACTAGGCTAGAGAAAACTATTTTTATTCAGTTTCAAATGTCTGTATTTACAGAACCTCCTTCATTTCCGAGCTGAGAGCAGCGCGCTCACTCGAAGGTCGGAGCGCGCGTTGCTACGCAAGTTTTTAAATCTGGTCTCAAGCTCTGCGCACAAATCGTGCACGCACTGAGCGCGCGCTGAGTCTTCAACCCGGTTCAATATTTCCACACAGTCGCAGCAGCGTTAATGAACGGTAAAAAAAAAACACAATAGAAGAAGTATCTCCTCTCTGCTGCGTGCGTGACCACGCTGCTCCGGTGTGGATACCACCTGCTGAGCGTGCGTTCATAAACCCGCGCAGACATGCGGCCGGTGTGGAAGCAGCTTTGAAGATCCTGCTCGCTCGCGGGCATCACTCACGCACGCGGAAGTAGTCAGTCTCTCTCGCGAGGACTTTCTCTGATCGTGGAGGAGGAAAAAGCGCTCGCGAGGGTCTGATTTGTCCGCATGGAATGTTTGATGTGTGCGCGGGATAATCGCGTGGAACACGCTTTTTGACAAGCGGCAGGCTGTGTTCACGTGTTGTCACGTGACGAAAGAGGAGCGGGGCCCGCGAATCACGTTCAGTGAGAAAGCTCTTCACAGCTTCATGGCTCCTCCTCCGTCCAGCTGATTGGAGGAATGAATTAAAGAGTGAGGAGGCTCGGACAGCCCGCCGATGTCCCGCCCTCCAGAGCCATATACCTTACCGTGATTGGTTCGTTTAGCTCTGGACACAACAACTGTCATTCATCTCAGCCTTGTGGGCCGCACTAACAGTAATCTTTCATATGAAGGCGGGGGCCGCAAATTGTCATCCCGCGGGCCGCAGATTGCCCGCGGGCCGCGAGTTTGAGACCCCTGGTGTAGAGGATGTAGAGCAGGGGGCTGAGCACGCAGCCCTGTGGGGAGCCGGTGTTGAGGGTGAGGGGTGTAGACATGTGGGCCCCTACTCTTACCCTTTGAGAGCGGCCTGTCAGGAAGTCCAGGATCCAGAGGCAGATTGAATCTGAGAGTCCAAAGGCCTCCAGTTTGGATACCAGTCTGTGCGGGAGGATGGTGTTAAAAGCGGAGCTGAAATCCACAAAGAGCAGCCTCGTGTAGCTCCCCGACTGCTCCAGGTGTGACAGAGCTGTGTGGAGAGTGGTGGTGATGGCGTCCTCCGTGGATCTGTTTGCCTTGTATGCAAACTGATGACTGTCCAATGTTGGTGGGAGGTGGGAGACAATATGACTACGTACCAGTTTTTCAAAGCACTTCATGATGACTGAAGTGAGTGCAACTGGCCGATAGTCATTTAGGCTGCTGATTGTGGATTTTTTGGGTAGAGGAATAATGACTGAGGACTTTAGACATGGTGGAACAGTAGACTGGAGTAAGGACTGGTTGAAGATCCTGGTGAAGACCCCCGCCAACTGGTCTGCGCAGTCCTTCAGCACCTGTCCAACGATACCATCAGGTCCAGCAGCCTTCCTAGGATTCACAGAAGAACTAGTACGGAAGATTGATGTCAATTTGGAGCGAATTTCTGCCCGAACAGAAGGGAGAGTGGTCTAAATTGCCCACTTTCAGGTCTATTTTGAACTTCACCTCAAAGACAGTCAGACTAGTGAAGGACACAGCCAGCATTACAAAAACAGCTGCTGGCGCCTGAAACAATCTTATCTGTTTGGATCCCCCCTCCAGCCGTGGCCTTATCTTTGACTCTATCAAAACAAGTTTGCTTCTACAGAGTGGGAAAGGCAGCTGTTGTGTGGAGACAAAGACTGCTGCACATCCCTCCTTAACTTTGGCATCCCTGAAATCTCTTCCCCTTCCAAGTGCAGTCTGGATACATGCTCTGGTAGCAGCAAATGGACTGATGGACTGAGAACTATGGACCATCATGGCTGCCGCTCCACCTGACGGCGTTTCTTGCACACCCGTGTGTGACAACTGCTACCAGGACACTGCAGACTTCAGGAAACCGTTGAAAAACTTAGACTGGAGTTCAGAGAAAAACATCTTCTGATAGAGAAATTTATCTCAGTATCTTCCTCTCAGTCAAAGTATATCCAACAATTGCAGTATTCCATCAACGCCACTTGTTCACTGTCCCGGATGCTTCCATGGTTTGGGGAACTTCCTCCTGAAGCCAACTTCACTGAAGCTGACAGCCACGTTGTCCAAATTTGTGGTCGTAATAACCACAGACTGAAACGGATGGAAGCGGCTCCTACTACCACCACCAGATCCACAGTGGAGGCCAGGAGTCCACAAGTACTCCATGAACACCAGGCCGGTGCTGCACTCCAGGCCCCAGCCATCTGCTCCATGCCCAAGCAGTCGTGGACTGAGGTGGCACGTCGCGGCCGGAGCAACTGTGGATCCAAACCCGTCACTGGCAGCACAGGGAACCTACCTCTCACCAACCGCTACGCCTCGCTGTTTGAAGGCCTCGCTGCGGCAACAACTCGAGCGGGCTTACAGGAACCGGGATTGGACAACACTCCTACCTTGTCATCGGGGTCCGCTGCTGGTCTCTGCCAGGTGATGACTCCCGCTTCCTCCTCCTCAGGTCCAATGGCGTCTGCAGCTGCTTCGAGGCCTGCTTTGCTGGAACTTGACCAGAGTGTGTTTCTTCCTTGATCCGCGGCTTTGTTCCCGCTGCCCACAGCCTCCGCTGTTCCACCGGTACCCGCCACGAGAGGGAAACGCCGCTGGCTGATTCGCGAAGCTGTGGCCCAACGCTCGGGCAAGCTGTCCCGGGGTTTGCGCGCTGCGTCACCCGTTTCACCGGCTTCAGGGAACCCACTTTCCCCAGCAAAACCGGATCATTGCGTTGCATCGCTGTCTGCCAGGAACCGGCGCACTGGGGCTCCCATCTCCTCTCCTGAGCCCGCTGGAGTGGAGGCTCCCCCAGCTGCCGTCGCGGGAAGACCCGGACCTGTGCAGCTGCCCATCCTCATCGTGGGAGACTCCATCGTCTGGCATGTCCGGGTCAGCAGGTGCCACATGCTCACTATCAGGAGCGGTGGTCAATGACATCAACAACTCGATCCACAAACTAACTGCTGAACACCCCTCTGTGGCCCGGATTGCATCAGAAATTGTTGTCCTTTATCTGGGTCTTGGAGCGACTCTGGGTTCTGGTCTTGGTGCGGGTCTGGACCTGGCTGCGGGTCTAGGTCTGGGTCTCTCTGGGGGTCCTGGTCTTGGTGCGCATCTGGGTATGGGTCTTGGTGGGGGTTCTGGCCTTGGTGCTGGTCTGGGCCTGGGTTCGGGTCTGGGCCTGGGTTTGGGTCTTAGTGGGGGTCTGGGTCTAAATTGCCTTTCTCTATTTGCCATCTCAGCTTTTCAGTTGTTCCAGAACTTTCCTTATATTCACTGCAGTTAATTTGAAACAAGTGTCTTCAGTTTTGACCAGTTGTGTGTTGATGGTGATGGTTGTGTTGGAGCAGAGTTTGAGTTTTGACTCATTGTGTTAAAGTTTTGCACCTATTGTGTTGTGAATGCCAACTGTGTTTTAAAAGTGAGAATGTGTCTTGTGTTCTGCAAAGAGTGAATTAGAGTTTTGCAAATTGTGTTTTAGGTTTTGACCAAAGAGTGATCTTTTTGAGAAAAGAGTTAAAGCAGCTGATCAGCTGGTTTAGAGAATGGTACTCAGTGTTTTAGCATTTGAGAAAAACTAATATTTCTTAATACTACTTCTACCAGTCCTAATTCTTTAGATATCATCTATAACAGTCTCTCTTGTTTTAGTCTTCGTTGTCCTTATAAAACACATAATTGTACATTATATAATAGTTTGGGTTGGCTATCACCATTAGGTAGACGGCAATTTCATTGGTTACAGTTTGTTTTTAAATGTATTTATTTTGACTTTCCCTTTTATTTGAAACAGTTCTTGGTACCTTATACTTCACAACATAATCTACGCCACAATAACCAGGTTTTTTTTTTCTGTTTCAAGAATTTGCAAACAATCCGGTAAATTTGCATTTTATTTTAAGGCACCAAGTGACTGGAATAATCTTCCTCAATCTTTACGCTCCATAAGGTCATTTCCTGCATTCCAAAAAGCTGTTCTAGTTCATCTTGAACATACATGTTATTGTTAATAGTTTTCTTATTTTAATTTGTTATTTTACTGTGTGTTAGATTCGTATTCATATTATTTATTATTGTTATTATTTGATTTGCTGAGGAGCGGTGTATATTGTGAGCTTGTGTGTTGGGAATGAATGTTAAATGTGTGAGTGTTGTAGTTTTTTCCTTTGGCAAACCAGTTCTGTTTTTTTTTTCCTTCTCTGCCATTCTTGTTTAATGTGCTTATTTTTATTTTAAAAGGAGGACCCTCTTGAAAATGAGATGTTTCATCTCAAGAGGCTTTATCCTCCCATTCTTGATTTAAATGTCAAATAAATAAATAAATTTAACCTGTCTATTTTTAACTGAAACCTGGCTTGGCACTGATGCTCCAGCTATTCTCACTGAGGCTTCTCCACCTCATTTTAATTTTTTATTTTCTATTAGGGGAGGTAAGAGAGGTGGCGGCACAGCATCAATAGCTCATAAAACAATAACATCTGAAAATATTATATTCAACAAATATTCTTCATTTGAGCATTGTGCTTTTGTGTGTCTAGACCACCAAACCCTCCATCCTGTTTTATTGAAGAATTTTCTGAATTTTTATCATCTCTCCACACCAGGCATGATAGGATTTTAATTACTGATGATTTTAATCTTCATGTTTACAAAAATGATGTTTTTAAATCTTCTGAACAGCATGGATTTTAAACATGTCACACAGGCCACTCACAACAAAGGACACACCCTCAACCTCTCTGAGTGGGAGTGATTCCTGGTGGGTCGTCTGTCCTCCTGCTCCTGGTCGTGGTCTGCAGTTCTGCCTCATCTGGACTATGGACTTAATCATCACTTGTCCCTCAGCTCTATATGAATGAACTCAGCTCTATATGAATGAACTCTACTCATATATGCAGTTTTAGCAGCTAACTTTTCTTTAACCGTTCTGGTATCGCCTGTCCGTCCTGGGATGGGATCTCTCCCTCATGTGGGAATCCCTAAGGTTTCTTCTTTTTTTTCCTGACTCAGGTTTTTTTTAGGAGTTTTTCCTTACCGCGAGGGAGGGTCTAAGGACAGGGATGACCTGTTCTTTATAGTCTGTTTAGTTTTTACCTATTGTGCATATTTTATGACTCCATCTGTGCATCTGTAAAAACTGCAGGCATGAAGCCCAATGAGGCAAATTGAATTTGTGATATTGGGCTATATAAATAAAATTGAATTGAATTGAATTGAATTGAATTGAATTGAACCTCGTCATCACCTATGGTCTGTCTGCCGGGGTGTCTTCTGTTGTTGACTGAACAATATCAGATCATTACTGTGTTTTTTTTAATGTCACCAGTGAAATCCAGCAGGAAGCCTCAGTGAGAACTGTGAGGAAGCGGTTTATAAATCCTTAAATAAAAAAGTTAATAAAAAGTGGCTGCAAGTTTTATTGATATTTTTAACCAAACTACTGCTCAGAGTTCATCTGCATCCTGTGATTTTATGGAAGATGATTTTAATGTCAGACTTCAGTCTTCCATTGATGCAGTGGCTCCAGTAAAGACAAAAACGATAAGGGCCACTTCTAAAACACCATGGAAGACTGAAGACATCATGTAACTGATATGTAATACTCATTGATTATCATCAAAATTTAATGTCATATTGATGCAGGAAAATAATAATTAAACATTGAAATCAAGTTTTAAAGTAACATTAGAGTGTTTATTGATCATTCTCTGAAAGAATTCTTATGTATTTATAGTAAACATGAATGATTCACACAGTATGTAATAATCATTGATTATCATTAGAAACACATAATTACATGAATCATTGCTACATATTTAGGATTAAGTAAGGAAAATTAATCCCTTAGTGATTGTAAACTTATCAGTAATCATTACTGCCTATTACATAACATAAAACTCTTTGATTGCATTTAAAAAAAAATTAAAGAAAAATCTTTGATTATTTCATCACATTCAAATTCAGACATTTGGAATTATTCAACCAGTAGTTGATCTTTAACTCGTCTTATCTTCATATTGTGAAATTAGAGTTTCTTTCTACATTTTCTTGAATTGATAAATGTTTGAACATAGTTTGAGTTCATGACTGAACTTGTTCCAGAGTTTAGTTCCACACACAGAAACACAGAAACTTTTCTTTGTGGTTCTTATCAATCTGACCTTGAAGTTCCTGCATCCTCTCAGTTTGTTCTGAGAACTGTTGTTGGATATTGGATGGTAATGTTTTCCCACTAGCTCTGTATAGATATTGTGCAGTGAAAATATCAACAAGGTCATACAGTTTTCCAATTCTGGATTGATCAAATACATTGTTTGTGTGATCAAGATAACCGGCTTTATGTATAATTCTGATGGATCGTTTCTGAAGCAAAAAGAGAGGATGCAGTGTTAACTCTTAGAATTATTACTCCATATTTCTATACAGTAGCTGAAATATGGTAATATTAAGGAGCAGTACAATAAATAATTACAGTTGTATTATAATGCATATTTTGATTTATTTATAATTAAAATACTTCTATAAACTTTAGTTTGTATGTGTCTGATGTGTGGCTTCCAACTCAGTTTGTTATCAATAACAATCCCTAAGAATTGAATTTCTGTAACACTTTCAATTAAGTCACTGTTAACTTTAATTGAGAGTTCTGTATTGGCTTTGTAATTACCATAAAACATCACTTTGGATTTGTCTAGATTCAAAGACAGTTTGTTATAATCCATCCATGATTTTATTTGGATTAACTCTGTGTTCAACACATTGATAAGTTCCCTTTGATTGTCTGTAGAATAGAATATATTTGTGTCATCAGCAAATAAAATGATTTTTAAAAGTTTTGAAACACTGAATATATCATTGATGTAAATATTGAACAGCAGCGGGCCCAGAATTGATCCTTGTGGGACATCACAACTTATCATTTTGGCCTCTGATGTAAATTCATTCATCTTGACAAATTGTTTTCTTCCTGTTTAAATAGCTTTTGACCCAACTTAGCTCTACTCCTCTGATCCCGTACTCTTCCAGTTTGTCCAGTAGGATGTCATGATTGATAGTCAAAGGCTTTTTTTAAGTCAATGAAGATTCCAGCTGCAGATTTCTTTTTATCCAGAGCATTTGTGATTTCCTCTACAGCCTCAATAATCGCCATTGAGGTTGATCTGTTTCTCTGAAACCATATTGGCTTTCATTTATTATGTTATATTTATCAATGAATTTAGATAATTTATCATTGAATATCTTTTCTAGAATGTTTGAGAATTGTGGAAGGAGAGAAATAGGTCTATAGTTTGTAAACAGGTGTTTGTCTCCACTCTTATAGACAGGAATCACTTTAATGATTTTCATTTGGTTTGGAAATCTCCCAGTTTGTAATGATAAGTTACATATGTATGTTAGAGGCTTAGAAATACTGTTAATCACCTTTTTCACCATCGTCATATCTATATCATGACAATCTGCTGAGTTTTTACTCTTGAATTTATTAACGATTGATATCAGCTCATTTTCATTCACATCAGAAAGAAAGATGGAGTGAGGGATCCGTGTGGTGGATGGAATATTTTCTTTATTGGTTTTACACTCTGGAATTTCTGCTGCCAACTCTGGACCCACGTTTACAGAATAGTTGTTAAGACCGTTTGCTGCTTCATTCATAGAGTAGGTTTGACCCTTCTCATCTGTAAAGTAATCTGGCTATGTCCATTTTTTTGTCCGATTTTTAATGATGGAGTTTAATATTTCCCAAACTCGCTTTACATTGTTTTTATTTCGTTCAGTAGATTATTATAGTACACCTTTTTACAGTGCCGTGTTATTTCAGTTAGTTTATTTTTGTATCTCTGTTCATTTTCTCTCGATCTTTGTTTTAAGAACTTTTTATAGAGGTTATTTTTCTTTTTACAAGCATTTTGTAGACCAGTAGTTAACCAAGGACATTTGGTAAATTTGTTCCTAAATGTATGAATTGGACAGTTCTTGTTGTATAGTGAGATAAATATTTTTAAAACATTTATAAGCAGTGTCCACATCTTTCTCTCTGTACACAGAGTTCCAGTTTTGTCTGGATAAATCATCATTAAGGGAGTTCATTGTTTTTTCGTTTCTTAACCTTTTATAGATTCTTTAATAATTTTCGTTGTTTAAACATTGATATCAGATAAAAACTGGTAAATGATTAGTTATGTTACAAATCATAAGTCCACTCATGTGAGTGTTTTCTATTCTATTTCTATTTGTGAATATAAGAAAATTAGAATTTTTTTCCCTAGTTTATATTTGTTTATTAGAGCTACTTCACAGAAGTGTTCCATTTAAATTGTTAATGATAAAAGAAGGTTAATGAAAAATAAATAAGGGACAACACAAATCTGTTTATTAATTCAATGTTTTAAATATGTTACAAAAGTATTGGATCGGGACTCAGTGTCAGCAAATCCACAAAATCAAATGACTCGGAATTGGATCAGGCCCAAAAAACCCTGATTGGCCCTTCCCCCTTCTTCTCAGCATAAACCATTGACTGTAGATAATTTACAGTCTATGACACAAACTCATATTGACAGATCAAGTGCAGCTCAGAGAGAAAAATAAAGTAAAAATTAAGAAAGAATATCAGCTGTATATGAGGACCCCAAGGAAGGAGGCGGGGTTTCATGTTGCATGGGGGCGGGTCTCACCTGACAATCTGAGATGAGACGTCTCCTCGCAGCATCTCAGTCTCTCATTGGATTTTGAATTTCAGCGCTGTGATTACAGCATTCAGGGCATGCCTGGACTTTGACCGATCCCCAACTCTGGATTAGCGTGCTTGTGCTCACGTGCCAGTTACTCTTTTCTTTAATTTTCTCAGTTTCATTTAATTTAACTGAGAGAAACTGTCAGAGCTTTCAAAACTAAAGTAAGGAAGTAATGAGGATTTCTTTAGTACAGTAACTATCACTTATTACTAAAAGTTGAATTGTATTTTGTTTTGTTCCTCCATTAGTGACAATAATAATCAAATTACTGTAATTTATTACTTTATAATACATTATCCCCATAACTGTTCATGTGATAATTGTGCACTCTCAGACTGTTAGAAATCAGGGAATTAGACAGGGTGTAGTGTGTGAGGAGATCACTTTTGTATCCCGTGCTTGCCCCGTGCCTGAAGCATTTGTGTTTCCCGGAAAATCCATAAACCTTCATCAAAAATATGAGTCAACCCTCCCATACGGATGCATGTGAATAAGGTTTAGGCTTAACTCCCTGAAGGATGAGAAGAAAGTCTCAGGTGAAGAACTTTCTAATATTTTCCTTTAAGATTAGCTCTCTACAGCCATCTTTGAAAAAAACTGATATGCTCTTCATCAATTGAATATTAAAATGTCTGGTTTTAATACTGATCTTGGAATACTTGTCAACCTCTCTTTGCTTGGGGAACCTCCTTTTACCATCACTGCTCCTGAAAACACTTTTCTGTCTGATTTCAGGTTGAAGAACTGCAGTCTGTCAAAGATCAGCTGTAAACTTCTGGGTTCAGCTCTGAAGAACAACCCGTACAACCTGAAAGAACTGGACCTGAGTGAGAACAACCTGCAGGATTCAGGGATTCTTCATCTGTGTGGATTTCTGGAGAGTCCAGACTGCAGACTGCAGACTCTGAGGTCAGTAAATGAACTGAACTCTCCCTCAAGGGTGTGACGAACGTATCAGATGAAGAATTTCCGAATGATTCACTGAAGGTTTTTCTGTCCACAGCTATCTGTAAAAGAAATGAATGATTGTTTCATCTTTTCTTCATCAGTTGAATTATTTTGTTGAGATGATTGATATGAAATTGATGTGTTTCTATATTCATCTTGTAAATTAGTTCTATGGCCTGTTCGATAAATCGTTATTATTGATTAATTTAAATTTGTTGTTTTATATGAAAGTCTTTTGGGAAAGTCTGGATTTTATTCTCCCAGATCTTTGCTCTTTTGAGCTTCTGTTGCTCAGAGGAAAGTCAGCCATTCCAAGTTAATAGGAACAGATATGAAAATCACAGAAAGCAGAGGAGCTTCTTCCACGAGGAGAGAGCTGCAAAAATCCTCTTCTGCTAATAATCTCCATGTAGAGTTTGGCTGATGAATCAGCAGGACCTGAAGTGATTTTGTTTAACACTATTCACACAGAACTGAAGGATAAAGCTGCTGGTCTACAGCAGCAACAGAACGTTTAGTAAAAGTGTTGATTTGAGGACGGCGCTGTTGTTATCATGATGCTGACACTATCATGCTACGATGACCAGTTTAACGTCAGACAATGTTTTCCTGGAGTGAACTTTAAAGGATGGCAGATAAATACAACAATATCAATTTATTGGCATTTCATAAAAACTGTATTTTATAACTATAAGCACAGACCTAAATCCCATATTTACTAGCTTTATTAGTAATCTCTGTAATATAACAGATTTTGTGTTGAGCTGAAAAAGGCCCTGTTGACGGAACTGTTGAGAATTGTTGAGCCACTGCATCACTGGTACAACTGCTGCAGAGTGTTGAGGCAGTTTGTGTTTGTTCCGGCATGAATACATTATACCGTATCATCAGCATAGAACTGCATATGCCAAGAGGACGCTATGGTGTAGAGCAGGGGTCCCCAAACTACGGCCTGTGGGCCGTACACGCCCATCCTTCTCATGTGGCCCGGTCCCCAAACACTAAGATTTTTCCTCCAATCTGGCCACATGATCAAGAGCATGAACGTAACTTTTTATTCCATCCTTCTACAGTCTATGCCTCTATCTGAACCCCTCAAATCCCTGTCAAATAGAACAGAATCCAGTTTTCCTTTACACATTGCATTTCACCTGGTCTCCGTGTGATCATTCTGCTTTTTTTACGAAACAGTGCGCCCTATTCTGTGTCCTGATTGGCTAGAGATCTTGTCAAACTTCTCCATGCCATGTCTCCTGTGCAGAAACTCGCAGCTCTTCAAACCCACATAAATCTTTCAAAACAATCAGATCTTTGCTTTCATTCTACAATCCTGGATTTAAATTGTCTATGTCTGTCTGAGAACAGTGGAGAACGAGTGTAGTGAGGAGTTTAACATCTGTAATCCTAATTGAGGGTTTTATTATCTGAAGTTATTTTTAGAATGTAATTCCCCTAAAGGTGTATTCACACCAAACCTGATTTGCACAGCAGAGGCGACCAGTTTTAATGTTAAGTCAATGGTACAGGCACAATTTGAGAGATTGACGTGGTACAAAAATCTTCCAGCAGCTCAATTTAACAGCATGTCAATTGGGCAGCATGGCCAAAATGTAGATACATGAAGTTTGACAGGTCGCTGGGGTGCCAATCAGGATGATGTTAATGTTTTCAGTGACTTTTGATCTGTTGACCTGATCAGTGACTCACTGATCTGTAAGAACACACAATAAGGTAAAATCTTGCACATGTTTCAATTTATACCTGTGTTAGGTTTAAATCCCAGGACAAATATGAATAAACACGAACCAGAGTCAGTTCATAAGTTTCTTAATGAATCTTCGCAGCAAAGGAGAGAAAACAGAGGAACAAGCTGAAGGTTCTCTGTCTGCAAACTCTGACCCTCCCCTCTGTGCCTCAGGCTTTGATTAAGCTCAAACAGTTACACACATCATGACCATATTTGGAAGAGCTGAAGAAGAAATTTTATTTATTTATTTATTTTTTTCTTCTCTTTTTTTAACTTGTCCTGTCCAACAGCTGAGCAAGCAGATGCGGGCTGAGAGCCTCTTGCGTTGGACAGATTTTAATGTCCCAACAGGGGTTTATTAAGTATAAACCCCTGTTGTATTTCATGCTAAACTTTATTTTAATTATGTTGTATCTTTTTCTTTTTTGTTGGACCGGACGGAAACAAAGAAGGGGGGGGATAAAATAGTGGGGTTAAGAGAACAAAGAAGGTAACACAGAGTAGCAACATCCTATAACAACCAGGTCTAAATAACAATCTGGAATGGGCGGGGCCTGTCTACACACACACTCAGTTACACACATACCTTTTGGCTAGAATAATCTTTACCTTTAAAGTTGTCAAAAAATGTACACAATACCACTACAGCTCACACACAATCATAGAAGCTGACACAAATAAAGTCTTTCATTCCATCACACATTCTGTTAGTGCGAGGTGAGCTGACACCTGTGCTCAGGTGAGTGTTTATGTTTTGCTGATGTGAATGTTGATGGAATGTATAGAAGGAGAGAGAGCCCGGCCATCCCCACGCCCAGGCCCCCCACCGGGGCGGCAGCACGGGCCCCCCCAACACCCGCCAAGGAGCCATGGAGAGAACCAGCCACCCGCTTCTATGCTCCAGACGTCCGCCCGCGCCCGCCGCGGGAGGTCCAGGGGCGAGCCAGGAAGGGGCCGCCCACCCCCGCCAAGCAGAGAGACACCCAAGAGGAACGAGGGTCCCAGAGGAATGATGTTAACAAGGCCTGACCAGGCACACCCACTGATGGAGTCCTGGAGAGGCCCATTTCTCGAGAGCCGGGACTGGAACCCGAACCACGGAGACCCGGACACCCCACGGCTCCGATGTAGTTTGATCCCCTGTTAAATCTTGGGGATCCCTCTCCCAGCGTGGCGAGGAGGCCACAGAGCCCAGGAGACTGGCACCCAAGAGACAAGACCACCAGGCCGAGGGTTCCCATCCCCCCTCGCCAGGGATGGGGTAGGGGACGGGGTCGAAGGTCCCACCTTCCTTGTGTGATGCATGCGTGTTTGTTTGTTAGAGTGTATATTTTGAGGTGTTAGAGGTGTGTGTACTACAAGGTGCAGTTAAGATTGGTGAGTAGGGCCTTGACAGGACATCTCCTGATCGCTCACAGCGATGCCCCGTCACCCTCTCACCAACGGCCCTACATGTCTATGGTGCTGTCAAAATTGGCGGGATGGGCACTTAGAGGACATCTACTGCTTGCTGGCAGTGATGTCCAAGCACCCCCCCACCAAGGTCCTACGTGTCTAAGGTGCAAATAAAACTAAGGGGAGGGGCAAACTCATGCAGCGGCCACTGGAGGAAGGGCCACTTGCAGGTAGTCCACCCCCAGCAGCACGCTGCAATACAACCACCCTCCCCTTCACCCTAATATATGTTTGTATGAGGAAGAGGGTAGGTTGGGGGCAGTTGGCTGACCGACCCCCGATGCCAGAGAGGGAGTGATCCCAGCCCCCAGGTGCAGGCAAGCCGCCCCCCCGACGCAAGCGGCACCCCCCAGGAAGGGGCCCCAGGCCAGCCCACCCAGCGCAAGCAAAAGGGAGCACCCCCCAGACCGAGCCAGACCCCCCACCCCACTGCACACCCCACATCCCCGCCACCCAGGCCCGGGGCGCCACACGGCACCCCACGCCCACCCCCATCCAGACGCCAGGCCAGACCCCTCAACCAACAGAGCCCCCCCACGCCCCTACTAATCCTCCCTCTATCCCTTCCGTTCTCCTTAGCTTGTTTACATTAAAAGTGGGGTCATCTGGACCCCACAGGACAGTGCGCTGAACTTTTTTTTTTCACTGATTTCGGAGTTTCACTAATGTCCATGGCAGACATAAAATCCTGTCCCCCTTCGTCCACATTTGTCATGGAAGAAATCGCATAACAATATGTGGTTGGAGCCATCTGGACCCCAAGGAGAGCGGAAGGGCTATATCGATGGCACTCATGTCACCAAGCACACAAAGTGACGGTGAAGCTGTGATTGAAACATTTATCCAGACTGATAGATCAGCACAGACCTGCTGCCAGAGAGCCTGGACAGGTGTGCAGAACCACAGTGCATGCATGAAGCTGTCAGGTGAGTTACTATCACAGTGCTCACAAATGTCTGAGCTTCTGAGACCCATCTTGAACATCCTCTGTCCAGTATAATAAATTCTATGGAGGATTTTGAATTGGATTAGTTGTAAGTTCGGACTTTTAGTCAGTTTAAAGGTGTTAAGACACATTTCTGTCCAGAAGCTTTGGTCTGTGTTTCTGCTCAGGTCTGCATCCCATTTAGTTATTGGAATTGAAATATTATTGTCTAGATTGCATAAGAGTTTGTATATTTTTAAAGAATTTTAGTCATTGAAAATTTAAACAAAGAGGTAATTATTTCTGGCAATTTTAAGTCATAATCCTGGTACTTAATTTTTTTTTGTAATTATAGATTTCAGTTGTTGATATTCCAAGAAGTGATTTATTCCATGTTTATCTTGTAGTTCCTGTGGTGTTATAAATCTTCTATCAATAATTAAGTGCTCTAATAGTGTTACGCCTCCTGCTTGCCAGGCTGGGAAGTGTAACATTTTTTTGTTTATAAGGATGTCTGGGTTGTTCCAGATGGGTGTCATTTTACACGGTACGACTGAGGACTTTGACGCTTTGAGGAAATCCCACCAGGCTGTTAAAGTGGTATTTATATTAATACTCTGGAAACTATCGTGTTTTTTTTATTGTCTGGCTGATAAATGGTAGATCTGACAGCTTGATCTTTCCACATAACTCCTGTTCTAAATCCATCCATGAGTTGGTTTCTGGATTATTATTTAACCATTTTAGGATGTATTGTAATCTGTTGGCAAGAAAGTAATTGTTGAAGTTTGGTAGTTCTAAACCTCCACATCTTTTTGCAGATTTTAAAGTTTAAGGCTGATTCTAGCTGTTTATTATTCATAGAAACTGGATATGGCCGAGTAAAGCTTTAAACCATGTTAGTGGAGTTGTTTAGGGATCATTGTAAATAGATAATTAACTTTTGGCAAGATGTTCATTTTTTATTGTGGCTACCTTGCCATGAGTGACAGGGGCAGTTCACCCATCGAGTTAGATCATCCTGAATGCTTTTCAGTAGTGGGGTGTAATTTAGCTGCACCAGTTCTGATAGTTTGGAGGAGAAATGAACACCTAGATATTTAATATTGCCTGATTTGATCGGTATTGAGAGTGATTGCTCAGCATTACTGTTTAGTGGTAATAAAACTGATTTATTCCAGTTAATTGAGTATTCTGAGATGAGGGAGAATTCATTAATGATAGTTATTGTTTCACTTATTGAACGTGATTTGTGTAAAAAGAGTAATATGTCATCAGCATAAAGACTAATTTTATGATTGCCATGTTTAATAATAATAATGGATTAGATTTATCTGCGCTTTTCCAGACGCTCAAAGCGCTTACAATGAATACCCATTATTCATTCACACCTCATTTATACTTGGTGATGGTAAGCTGCTACTGTAGCCACAGCTGCCCTGGGGCAGGCTGACAGAGGCGTGGCTGCCAGTTCGCGCCTACGGCCCCTCTGACCATCACCGGGACATTCATACACATTCACACACCAGTGGAGCCACACTGGAGGCAAGTAGGGTTAAGTGTCTTGCCCAAGGACACAACGACATTTTGGCTGGCGGGAGCGAGAATTGAACCGCCTATCCTTCGATCATTGGCCGACCTGCTCTACCACCTGAGCCACTGTCGCCGCCGTTTAGTTCTAATTCCTTTGATGTTCTCATTCTGTCTTATTGCTGCAGCCAGAGGCTCGATGAATATTGCAAAGAGAGAGGGGGAGAGTGGACAACCCTGTCTGGTTCCTCTTCCAAGAAAAAACCTGCTGGACGTCTGTTTGTTCGTTCTGACTGAAGCATTTGGATTATGATATAATATTTTAATCCAATCAATGAATGATTCCCCAAACCCAAACTTATGGAGGGCAGCGATGAGAAACTTCCAGTTTACTCTGTCAAATGCTTTTTCAGCATCCAACGAGAGTATGCTCATTTCATGCTTTTTAATAGTGGCAAAATCTATAACATTAACTAGCCTGCGGACATTGTCACTCAAGTGTCTACCTTTAATAAATCCAGTTTGATCATGGTGAATCATATGAGAAGTGATTTTTTCTATTCTCTGTGCTAAAGCTTTACAAATAATTTTAACATCTGCATTGATCAGTGAGATGGGGCGATAGCTGGAAGGAACAGTGGGATCTTTCTCTGGTTTGAGAAGTAGGATTATATTTGCAGAGTTCATGTTAGATGGCATTGATTGGTCATCCTTGATAGATGTAACCATCTTATGAAAAGTTTCTGCCATCTGCTCCCAGAATTCTTTATAAAATTCTGCAGGAAAGCCATCCGGCCCCGGAGCTTTGTTGTTTGGCATGAGTAAGAGAGCATCATGAAGTTCAGATGAGGAGAGCGGAGAGTCTAAGTCTGTGATTTGATCTTCATTTAATCTGGGAAGGTTTACATTATTAAGAAACGAGTTAATGCTTTGCTCTGATGGGTTGATCTGTGAAGTATATAAGTTATGATAAAAATCTTTAAACGTATCATTAATTTTGATCGGGTCATGAGTGACATTTCCTGACTGATCAATAAAAGATGTTATTGTTGATTTTTCTTTATTAATTTTAAGCTGATTAGCTAGAAATTTGCCAGATTTATTAGAGTGTTCAAATCTTTCTAGTCTGAGTCGTTGTATTTGGAATTGTGTTTGTTTATTAATTATGTCATTTAACTGAAGTTTTAATTTTTTTAAATCTCCCAGGATGTGTTCTTGTGCAGAAGCAGCATAAGCAGTTTCCAGATTTTTTATTTCATTTTTCAGTTCTATTAAATCTGCTTTCTCTTTACGTTTTTTATAAGTTGAATAAGAAATGATTTTCCCTCTCGTAACTGCTTTACTGGTTTCCCAGAGAACACATGGTGAGATGTCAGGAGTATTGTTAAATTCTAAGAAGGTCGTCCACTCTTTTTTTAAAGAATTCAATAAACTCTTGATCTTTTAACAGAGACGTATTAAACCTCCAGGTTGAACCTGAAGGTGTTTCTTTTTCCTAACTATGTTTACAGAAACTGGTGCATGATCACTGATGATAATTGGATGAAGGCTGGAGCCTTTAACATCTTTTAGAAGAGATTAACTGATTAATAAATAATCTAAACGAGAGTGTGAGTGGTGAACTGGAGAGAAGAAGGTGAACCCTTTAGTGTTTGGATGACATACACACATACATACATATACCAAGGCTGTGTCCCACCAAGTGGGGTAGCCTAGACAGGGCACGCATTCTTTTTCTTCCCTCCTTTCCCTCCCCAAACCCTTCCTCCTTTCGTGTCTGTGGGCCTGATCTAAGCCACACCCCACTGTACCCGGGTCAGCTGCACAGTCCAGTGTTGGCACCTCCACAGCAGAGCCTCAGCCGTAAACTGGTTTACCCCTGCCACTTCATACCAAGACCAGGCCTCTACCACACCCATCCATTCATTCATACACAAACTCTCTCCATCCAACCCTGTCCTGAGCAGCCTCTCTCCCTTGCACCACAGTCATCCCTCTTGCATTCAACGCCCTTCTGACACCCTCCGTCCATCCCATTCGCGGCCTTCCTCTCATTCTCACTCCACTCACATCTGATTCATACACCTTCCTCACCAGTCTCACCCTTTCCATTCTCTCAATATGTCCAAACCATCCCAGTGCCTTCTGCTCTGCTCTCTCAGCCAACTCCCTCAGCACACCAGTTCTCTCTCGGATTTCTTCATTCCTCACACGATCCATACGCGTCACACCACACATACTCCTCAGACATCTCATCTCAGCTACATTCAGCCTCCTCTTCTCCGCCACTTTCAGACTCCAGGTTTCAGCCCCATACAACGCTGTAGGCACCACCACACCCTCATACAGTCTCCTTTTCGCCTCCCTTCCCAGTGACCTACATTCAAACACTCTCTTCATCCCCCCCATACCTTTCGTACTTCATTCACTCTAAACTCTACCTCTCCCCCTATTCCACCATCCACATCGACATGTGACCCCAAATACTGAAAACACTCTACCTCTTCCAGCAACTTCCCATTTAATATCACATTCAACCTACGTACACCCTTTGACCTCGTACACCTCATCACCTTACTCTTACTCTCATTCACTCTCAACTTCCTTCTGTCACACACCCTTCCAAACTCATCAACCAAACGTGCCAAGCTCTCCTCTGGATCAGCCACTAATGCAGTATCATCTGCAAACAACAACTGATTCATACTCCATTCGCTGCCATCAGCATTCACCATGCTCACACCCATACCTGCCACTCTTACATTCACCTCTTTTACCACACCATCCATGTACAGATTAAACAACCACGGAGACATCACACATCCCTGACGCAGACCAGCCCTCACAGGGAACCACTCACTCATGTTATTTCCCACTCTCACACACGCTCTACTATTCCTATACAAACTCTTCACACCTTCCAACAATCTACCCTCAATACCATACAGACTCAACACAACCCACAACGCCTTTCTATCAATCCTATCATATGCCTTCTCTAGATCCATAAATGCCCAAAACACCTCTCTCCCCTTAGCCAGATACTTTTCACACACCTGTCTCACAACAAACACCTGGTCCACACACCCTCTACCTCTCCTGAAACCACACTGCTCTTCACCAATCATACACTCCGTCCCCTCTACTACCCTATTAATCAGCACTCTCCCATACACTTTGCCTACAACACTCAACAGACTAATACCCCTAAAACTATCACAGTCATACTTATCGCCCTTGCCCTTGTACAGGGGAACCACACACGCGCTCATCCAGTCAAGTGGCACCTGCCCACTTATAAAGCACACATTCAACAGTCTCACTAACCACTCAATCACAATCACTCCACCACTCTTCAGACATTCCACCGTACACCCATCCACACCTGCAGCCTTTCCTGCTTTCAACTCTCCAACAGCTTGCTCAACTTCCTCTCTCGTAATCAGTGCTTCATTCAACTCTCCCAATACATTCAAACTACTTTCCCTTCCATCCGTCACAATCACAGCATCCCGCTCTTCCTCCACATTCAACAGCCTCTCAAAATACTCCGCCCACCTCTTTCTTACTGCATTCCCCTCATTCAGCATCCTTCCGTCCTCTGTTTTCACTTTCTCCTCCCTCCCAGACACTCCCTTTCGTGCTCTTTTCACCTCCTTCCAAAACATTTTCTTGTTCTCCCGAAAGTTGTCAGTCAACTGTCTGCCCCACCTTTCGTCCGCAGCCACTCTTGCCTCACGCACAGCCCTCTTAACATTACTTCTCTTCTCCTTGTAGCACTCATATGACTCCCTGTCCTTTCTCTGCAGCCACACTTCATATGCACGTCTCTTCTCATTTACGGCCAGCCTTACCTCCTCGCACCACCATTCACTTCCCTTTCTTACACCAACCCCCAACACGTCTCACACCACACACTTCCTCTGCACACCCAACCACTGCACTCTTAAACTGTTTCCATTCTTCCTCCACACCTACAACCACTTGCTCCTTCACCACATTCCATCTGCCACCTATTTTCCCCTGATACTCACACGCTTTCTCTCCGTCCTTCAAAACATTAACTCTCAAAACTTCTCTTGCATCCCCACTCTTTCTCGATCTCACCCATGGCATACCCACACGCAACCTTCCTTCCACCAAGTAATGATCAGACATACCTCCACTCTCTCCCCTCCTCACACTTACATCCAATAATCTACTGCATGCAACCTTTGAGACCACCACGTAATCCATCAGTGCTTTATCAATCACCCTTCCACCACTCTGCGTCACCCATGTATACTTATGAATCTCTTTCTTTCTGAACCATGTATTCCCTATCACCATCTCTCTTTCAGTGCACATTCCTATCAGTCTCTCACCACTATCATTCTTTCCAGGAACACCATACGCACCAACAACACCCTCAATTTTCTTCTCACCCACTCTAGCATTCAAATCTCCCATCAGCACTACATTCACATTTGCTGACATTTGGATGACATGAGCGCCAAACGTCGCAGAGACCCAGATCATTCATGTATTGCTTCAGAATACTTGCAGACCGCCATGAACGCTGGTGTCCTGCTGCGCTGAGTCTGTCAAGTTCTGGATCAAGAACCAAGTTCAGATCTCCACCTGTCAAAAATGTGGAATCAGAGTGAGCAGAGAATGAGGTTAACACTTTATGGAAAAAACAGGATTCGTCTGAATTTGGTCCGTAGATGCTACAAATACAAAAGTCTTTATTCTGAATAGATATGTTAATAATTATAAATCTGACTTCTGGATCAATAATTGTGTCTGTAATTCCCGTGCAGCGTGTCCAGACACAAGTGGTTTTCTTTTACAGGTGACTTTATTAAAGTCTTACACACCGTGAAAACTACAGAAAACAGAAAACAAAACAATTAATTCTTATCAAAGTAAACACAAATCTCAAAAATAAACGTTCACACTCACAATAAACATACCTCGTTGGCTGTACACTGCCAAAACAGGAATTAGAACTTTTCTCTTTACTTTTCTCCTTCTTTAGCTTCTGCTCTTAATTGACGCTGATCTTCTCAACGGTCTTCCTTCCATGTACTCTTTTTTTTTTTTACGTCTCTCCTTTCTGACTTAGCTTAACCACAGCGCCATCTAAAGGTGGCTTGAAAAACTACAAATAAAATAACCTTAAAACTCTTCAAAAGAAAATGTGGCAGTTACACTCCCACCAAATCTCACAACTTCTTATTGAGATTTCAGTTAACCAAACTTCCATTTAAAAATTTAAGATTGAATAATGAACACACAAGTTAGTCTACTTCAAGCAAAACTATAACCTTATGTACAGGTCGGTCAAGTGTAACCATCTTGGTCGTATGCTTTCCATGTTTGTCAGAAACTGTTTCACTAACCAATAGTCTTACTTTTCTCACTTTATCATCTGCCCCAGTGTAGACTTCTGTGACTCTGGCGATTTTCCATTCGTTGCGTGGAGCAAGATCTTCTTGAAGTAGAACAATGTCGTTTATCTTTAAGTTTCTTCTCGGTGCATGCCATTTTTGTCTTGGCTGCAGGTTGAGTAATACTCTTTCCTCCATCTGATCAAAACTCGTTGATGAGATACTGCACTCTTCGCCATCTCTTCTTGAAGATACAGATCTTCCTTTTGGAACTCCCTGGTGGAGGCTGAATGAATGGTGGTCTTCATAGTTAGAATATGATTAGGTGTTAATGGTTGAGGTCCAGTTGGGTCATTAAGATATTCTGCTGAGAGTGGCCTGCTGTTAATGACAGCCATAACCTCATACAAAAACGTACGCAATGATGCAGTGTCCAGTCTTTTGCTGACAGATCAAGGATGGCATTAAGAACGCTCCTTACTGTCTTATTATGTCTCTCCCATATCCCTCCTCCTATGACTTGCTGAGGGGGATTCATGAGGAATTCACATCCGAATGCCTTGATTTTTTCTTGATCCATACCTTTCATCAGATTTGCAAACTCTCTCTGTGCACCAACAAAATTGGTTCCTCTGTCGCATCTCAGCTGACGAACATGCCTCTAATGGCAATAAAGGCTCGCAGAGCATTAAAAATGCGTCTGTACTTAGGTCATCTAACACCTCTATATGGATAGCTCGTGAACAAAGACAGGTTAGTATCAGTCCATATTTCTTCAGTTCTTTGCGTCCATCCTTCACATGAAATGGTCCAAAAACATCCATTCCGACATAAGTGAAAGGTGGAGTTGGTTCTGTCCTGTCAGAAGGCAAATCTCCCATTTTCTGTACTTCTGTACTCCTCCTCAGCTTCCTACACTTGACACATTTGAAGATATGAGATGACACTGCTGAGCTACATCCAAGGATGCACCATCCATTCGCTCGCAGTTCGTTGAGTGTCATTCCTCGTCCTTGATGCTGAACCTTTGCATGAAAATGTCTAATCAGCAAAGTCGACACATGGCTGTTTTTTGGTAATATAGTTGGATGTTTCACATGTGGATGGAGTACAGCATGGCTCAAACGTCCTCCGACTCTGAGTATTCCTTCTTCATCCAAAAATGGACTTAGCTTGTACAGCTTATTGTATTTAGTTTTTGCAACTGTTTCCTTTGCTTTCAGATTTTTCATTTCCTTTGAAAATGCCTTTGCCTGAACAAGTTTAACAACTACTAGTTCAGCTTCCTTTCTTTCTTCCAAACTTGTCCCTTCTTCGGTATTTTGTTTCATTCCCTTGTATCTTTTGATTTTTCTTCTTAACAATGCAACTGCTCTGATCAATCTGGACCAATCGGAGAATTTTTCAAAGCGATCTAGCATTGTTCTTTCTTCTTTCACTTTAGTGTTGCATACAAATGCCTTGCGTAGCTCAGGATCATCTTCCTGGACTTCTCCCACCTTGATGTCTCTTTCAGGTAGTTTCTTTTGATAAAGAAACTGTGGCCCTGTAAACCAAGTGGAAGACTTCAACTGTTCTGCAGTTAAGCCACGCGATGCATGATCCGCAGGATTGTTTTCCGAAGACACGTATGCCCATTGCTCTGATGTTGTACTCGACTTGATTCTCTGCACACGATTAGCTACAAACACTTGAAACCTTCTGGCATCGTTCTTTATGTAGCCAAGCACAACTGTAGAGTCTGTCCAGAAGAACTCTTGTAAGTCTTGGATTTCCAACTCTGATCGTAGTAGGTCACTGACTCTCACAGCAACAACTGCTGCCGAAAGCTCAAGTCTTGGAATGGTCAGGACGTGTTTAGGTGTGACTCTTGACTTGCCCATCAGTAAGCAACAGTGGACTTGATCTTGTTGGTTGATAACTCGAAGGTAAGTACATGCTCCATATCCTGAGATGCTGGCGTCTGCAAAATGGTGAAGCTCATAGCTTTTGACATCTCCAAATTCTGGTGGAGTATGACATCTTTGATCTGTAGATCAGATAATCCAGGTAGATCTTTAATCCACGCCTCCCACTGAGATTGCAGATGCTCCGGAAGTGCTTCGTCCCAATCCATTTTATCTCTGCACATTTGCTGAAGAATCTGCTTGCCTCGGAGAACAAACGGTGCAATGAACCCCAGGGATCATAGATTGAGGCGACGGTGGAAAGAACACCTCTTCTTGTAAATGGGTTTGTTTTGACTTGAACTCTGAACTTAAATGTATCAGATGAAATACACCATTCAACTCCGAGTGCTCTTTCAATGTGTGGCAAACTTAAAGACATGTCTCGGTCTTTGACTGTTGCACGCTCTTCTTCTGGAATCGTTGAAATGACTCTTTCACTGTTTGACACAAATTTGTGGAGTCTTAAATTGCCAGTAGCGCATAGCGCTCTTGAGTCTCTCACAAGTTGAATGGCTTCACTTTCAGTCGAAACGCTTGCCAAACCGTCATCAACATAGAAATTTCTTTGAATGAAACGAATGGCATTCACCTTGAACTGGGTTTGTCCTTCTGCTGCTAGGTGCTTCAAGCCAAAGTTGGCACAGCCAGGGGAGAAGCTGCTCCAAACAAGTGGACCTTCATCCTGTAAACTGACGGTGTTGTGTCCAGGTTTCCTTGCTCCCACCATAAAAACGCAGGTAGTCCCGATCTTCTCCACTAACAAAGAATTGGTGAAACATTCGCTCAATATCACACATGAAGGCAATCGACCCTTTGCGAAAGCGACAGAGAACGCCCACCAATGTATTTGTCAAGTCAGGTCCTGATAACAGGTGGTCATTAAGGGATGTGTCTTGATACTTGGCTGAACAGTCAAACCACTCAAATTTTGCCTGGTTTATGAGGATGATAGACCCCATGATGTGGAATATACCATGCAGGACTGTTGCCTAACTCTTCTTTGGGGATCTTTTCTGCTTCACCTCGAGAGATGATGTCCTCCATAAACTGAATGTAGTCACTACAGTATGCTTTGTCCTTTCTTAATCTCTTCTCCAAACATTTTAAGCGATGTGTTGCACATACTTTGTTGTCTGGTAGCTTGGGTCTTTCATCGCGAAATGGCAGGGGCATTTCATAGTGACCATTTTCACTCCTTTTGATACCTTCTCTGAGTTTTGAGAGAAACTTGAAGTCCTCTTGCGACAGAGAACTGTCATCAGCTTTTCTTTCTGGAAAATCTAACTCCAGTGCTTTAACAATCTCGGAAGAAGTAACATCTCTTACTTTGATTCTGTTTATGAAGTGGACTTTGCTCTGAAGACCAGTAGAAGGCTTGTGATCTGGGATAACTTTTCTCACAACAATGCGATGACTGATACCAATGGCATCTCCATAATTCAAGCATGGATTGCTGTGTCCGACTATGCTCCACCCGAGATCTGTCCGTTGAGCATAAGGTTCATCCTCTTCACCTGACATAATTTCTCTCGGAAGAAGTGCTTGTGAGCAGTTATACCCGATTAACAGACCAACTTCACAGTCTTGCAGAGGAGCAATTTCTGCTTGGAGATGTTTAAGATGTGGCCAAATGCTTGCCGTCTCGTTTGTTGGAATGTGATCTTTGTTAGCTGGTATGAACTCCCGAGTGAAAGTTGGGGGTAGATTCATCCTTTTACTTGAGTAGAAACCACGGACTTGAAGATCTTTTAGTTTTTGAGACTGAACAACTGTGGTCCTTGATGTCATAGTTGACAACTCTAGCTTGACTGGATCTTTAGTGGTGTTTAGTGCTTCTGCAATTTCACTTAGAACAAAGGTTGTATCACTTTGTGAATCCAGTAATGCGTATGTAAGAACTTCATGTGATGGTTGCATGGTAGATGAAAGCCAAACAGGAATTATTGCTGCTGTTTGCATGTTGCCTTCTCGACGAATAACTCTTTGTTGTAGCTACCGTTGTCATTTCTTGGGCTTGGGCTGGATTCTTTTGGTTTGGTCTTTCATTACTTGAGTTTGTTTTGTCTTGTGGTGATCTGTGCTCTTCCTTTCTGCGATCTTCATGTAGGCAAGTTGGATGCCTTTTTTTGCACTTTTCACAAAATGCTTCTGTGATTACAGCCTTTTGATTGATGGCCGGGCTTGAGGCAACCAAAACACAGCTTTTCTGTTTGAATGAACTTGACTCTGTCTGCAACATCCTTTTCCAGAAAGCTCCTGCTGTTATGAAGACTGTTTTGGTTTTTTTGCAAAACGTACAAGTTAAAGTTTTATTTTCTTGTGATGTTGTAGCCAAGGTTTTAGCTCCTATGTTTCTTTGTCTTGTAGCCTTTAATCTTTCTGAACTGTCGACCTCACTTTGTTTCAGTGACTGCAGTGACGTAACAGGGTTAGAAGCAATCTTAGCTTCTCTTGTTAAGAATGAGACAAACTGGCTGAAAGTTGGAAAGGTTTTTTTCTCTTCAATCTTTCTGATAACCTGCGTTCCAGCTTGCAGGGTTAGAAGCCAGCTCTGGTAACTGGCTGAAAGTTGGAAAGGTATTGGTTCTTCTTCTTTCGATAACTCAGCTTGCAAAGTCGGTTTAAATATCCCAATGCCTTTATATGGACCATGCGGCTGCTCACAACTGGTAAGAAATCTGCAAAGTCTCTGAGTTCAATACTGTCTCTGGATGTAATTTGGGCCAAGCATGAAGCTTATCCCTGTAAGCTTTTGCAATAGTGAATGGGTTCCCATATCTTCATCAAGTACTTTCCACGCAGCAACATAAGCTGACTCAGTTCCATGCAGGAAGTATCCATCCAGTGCATTCTTAGCTGCCCGCTTACATATCTGCTAAGGTAGAATATCTTCTCCTTTTCTGGAATGTTCTTTGGTCAATGAGTGTGTGGAATGAGAGCTTCCAATCACTGTATCTTAATGGATCTCCACTAAAGATTGGTGGTTCTGGAACAGGTATTCTACTAGCATTTAATGTACCTGCTAGCGCTTTAACAAGTTCTGCTGTACCATCATCTGGAGGTGTGGTTCCAGTCTTTGAAGTAACATGCTCTTGCAGTGGGGGAACACTTATATGTGTGAAGGCTTTACTTTGTATGACTGTCTTAATTGGGTTTTTCTTGTGTTCTTCTGTAACACTCATCTTGTCATACAATTGCATTCTTGCTTGAGCTGCACGTAGATCTTTCACTTTTTCTAAGTGCTGCAGCTTTCTTTTCCTTTCTTCGAGTGATCTTTGCAGGGCTATATATTCTTGCTCTTGTTTAGCTTTGAGATTAGCTTCATCTTCATCTCTTTTCATTCTCAGCCTAAGTTCTTCTGCTTCTCTTTCTAAACGAAGTCTCTTGGCTAAGGCTTCTTGCTCTGCTGCCTTTTCCTAACTTCAACTTCAAGTCTTTCAATCTCTATTTGTTCCATTTCTTGTTCCTCCAACACCTTTAAAACAGCTTGGCTTGCAGCTGCGTCTGCCAGGGCTTCTTGGTGTTTTACAGAGGATCTGCTGGAACGTTCAGAAGAACGTGACTTACTGGTAGTTGACTCAAAGAGGGAGCCTACTTCTGGCCAATCTTGATCCTCCTCTGTAGCCTTTCCTTCCATGTAACTTCCTGCTTTAGATACAATAAACTTAGAGATCTGCACACAAACATCCACTTTGCGACGTGTTTCTTGATCAGGAGCTGTAAGCTGGCGTAAGTCATTGTATGCTTGCTGCACATCTGCAGAGAGGCCTGCAACATCTCCCATGATATCATTAAGAAGTTCTTCAGTTAAAGGTTCTGATTGTGACAATAGCTGCTTAGAAGATTTGGCATGTGTTCTCCATTTTTCAAAAATGTAGGTGAATTTCTGCTGAAGCCCATTAATGCTCTTCTCTGCAACAGTTTTGATCTTTTTGCTTCTCCTTAATTGAGCTTCAAGTTGCTGTGGGACTTCAGCATTGGTAACTTGCTCTTCATCAGAATCATTCTGAGAGTCTACACTGGGTTCAGGTTGAACAAGTGTCTGCTTCTGATCAGTCATTCTAGGTGTGTCGATTAATTAAATTAACTTATTACTAAAACTGAAGGCTAAACGTCTCCCTTTGATGTCCAACATCCAGAAATTTGAACTACATACAATGTCAATATAACATTTAACTATGAGAATATTATAAAAATGCAACTTAAACAGTTCAAAATACCCAAAATGATTCTTTCAGTAATAACTCAAAATAGCATTTGCCAAACTTGAATTTGCAAATAAAATGTACCAATATGAAATAAAATATATTGCTCCTTTAAATTAAATGTTTAAACTTACACATAGCAAAAACTGTCAAACTTATAAACAGATGAAACCATTTGCTACAAGGACCTTAATTAACTCAGTTTGCTTAGTCAACCTTTAATCTTACTTGTCTTACTCAAACTAAACTTAAAATATGAGTGTTCAAACTTCGTAAGACCTTCTCTTCAACGTTGCTCTTCAAACTGCGTTCTTCTTACGTCCTCGCGTGCAACTTCCGTTTCAAACGTTCCTTGAATGCAGCATGGATCACGCGCCGACGAGCCCGCTGGTTCTCTGATCATGCTGCATCGCCATGTGCTGCCCACTCGCGTAGATGAACAGTCCGAGTTTTCACTGTAATTCCCGTGCAGCGTGTCCAGACACAAGTGGTTTTCTTTTACAGGTGACTTTATTAAAGTCTTACACACCGTGAAAACTACAGAAAACAGAAAACAAAACAATTAATTCATATCAAAGTAAACACAAATCTCAAAAATAAACGTTCACACTCACAATAAACATACCTCGTTGGCTGTACACTGCCAAAACAGGAATTAGAACTTTTCTCTTTACTTTTCTCCTTCTTTAGCTTCTGCTCTTAATTGACGCTGATCTTCTCAACGGTCTTCCTTCCATGTACTCTTTTTTTTTTTACGTCTCTCCTTTCTGACTTAGCTTAACCACAGCGCCATCTAAAGGTGGCTTGAAAAACTACAAATAAAATAACCTTAAAACTCTTCAAAAGAAAATGTGGCAGTTACAGTGTCTTTATGAGTAAAATAATATTTTTATTAATTAAAATGGCTACTCCTCTTTGTTTAGTGTTATAACTAGCAGCATACATGAATGGAAACTGTGAGCAGCACATGAGATGCTCAGTTGATTTAGATAGGTGGGTCTCCTGTGGTAAAACTATATCTGCTTTTAAATCATTCAGGTGGTTTAAAACTTTAAGTCTCTTAGGACCAGACCCGAGTCCATGAACATTCCAGCTAATAATGTTCAGATTAACCATGACTACACTGACTGGAAGAGTGTGAAGCTACATATAAATGCATCTGCTCGTGCCTGTGAGCGCGCGTGCCCGCTGCCCGGTGCGCAGAGGTGCTGTGTGTTGGAGCGCGTGTGTGCTTTCTGGCTGCGTGAGCTGCATGTTGCGTGCGTCCTGTTTATGCCTATGTGATGTATTTGCGGTGTGTCAGCGAGTGTGTGCGGGATCGCGTGTGCATGCCCGCGTGCGCGCTTGTTCCGTGAATGAGTGAGAGCTTACCTGGGATGTGATGTCATCAGATGATATGGGGGGGAGGATGGAGAGAGGGGCGGTTTGAAAGAAAGAATAAAAGAGAAAAAGAGAAAAACACAAACACAAAATAAACACAAACATGAGGGGAGAGAAAAAAGAAACGTCTTTCCTGAGAGGAGGTGTGGGGGGGTGGTTGATCTGTTTCCATTCATTTAAATAAGCTTAGCAGGTGTTTCAGTGCAGCTCAGACGCAGCAGTGCGGGGGGGGTTTCAATACAGCCACGGGGTGATCTCGGGGTCTCGGAAGAGGCGGCCGTCCACGAACAGCTTATCCACCGCCACGACTGCACGGGATCCTGCGGTCAGGTGTTGTTTCCGCAGGGGAAACAAAAGCTTCCTGCGACGGAGGATCTCCGGGGCATTACTGGTCATTAACACTGAAGTGGGTTCCTTTAAGCTCCGGCCCGCGGGATTTAACAGAAACTTTCTGTTTGAAATGCTCAAACTTAGGTAGGGGCGCAAGCGTTGGTTTCCGGGCCTCTTCCCTCCTAGCCGGTGGACTCTGTGGAACGTGATCTTCTGAACCTCCTCCTTCGGGATCTTCAGCTGGGTCTCCATGAAGGATTTTACTGTCGTCTCCGGATCCTCTCCCGCCTCCTCCGGGATCCCCGAAATGACCAGGTTGTCCCTCATGCTCCGCGCCTGAAGATCCAGGAGGGTTTCCTTCATGGCTCGGTTCTCCTCGGAAAGCCGAGCGGTGTCGGATGTAAGGACCTTCACCGACTCCCTGAGGCTCTGATTCTCCGCGGCTAACTCCTGCACCTGCTGCTGGCTGAACTCCAGAGACTGCCGCAAGCCCTGGAACTCTTTGTGGATGATCTCCAGCAGGTTGAGGCGGCCATCGAGGCTGGAGAGCTTCTTGTCTATGGAATCTAGAGCGTCACTGATTCCACTGCCTGGAGAGGAGGCGGACCGGGGAGAATCCTCGGGACGGTTACGCTTGGTGGAAGGAGTGGAGGTGTTGGACTTCTTCATCACCACGGTATCATAACAGTCTTCTATATATTTCTCCAGGTCCTCCAGGCTGTCAAAAAGCTTATTAATCTTTTCCAAATTGAGATTAGATGATCGGAGAATATTTATCTGGCGGTATAATGAAAGAGCTGGAAATGTTTGTTTAGCTACTCACGCGCCGCCAAGTTTACTCACCACACCTGTCTCGTCAGTCTCGCGATACTACAGCATGCTCTGCGTCCTCACCCCTGAAGAAGAAAGTTGAATAAACCCTTCAAGGACAAGAATCTAAGCAGGTGTCTGTGTTGTGGTAAAGCATGGCTGTGTTTTGGTACATAAAGGCAGTGTCTGTGTGTGTGCGTGGATGAAGGTCTGAGTGAATAAGTGTGTGCGTGTGGTGTGCGCCTTGGACTGCAGGAACAGGAATGTGATTGAAACAGCACAGTAGAAGAATAACACAGAAGTGAGTAATAATAATCTCAGCTGCACCCTCAACTATAGTTTTTTCCCCAACAACCTGTTTTTTCTATGCATGACATTCTTGAAAAAAGCTATCTATCTTGCTCCTGCAATAGGGCTGGTGTCCCACCTGAGTGGGTTTAGCTGATCAGATGGGTCAGGTGTCTCCAATACTGGCAGTCTTGTGCCAGCAGATCTGCTTCTTTCACTGTAATCCCATGTTGACGAAGGTCGTCTGAAATGATGTCAAGCCCCCTAGTTCTGGGCTTTCCTCGCGGTCATCTCCAGCCTGCAGCCTTTGGGTCAAACTTTAAAATGGCTCTTGTTGAGTGGTCAGGAGAAGGTGAAGAACATGGCCAAACCAGCGGACGCAGTGTTAGCTCCCAGGGTTGAAGCTCTACGCCTGTTTGTACGGGCTCTGAGCGATTCGTTTGAGATACATTGGGGTCACCTGATGTTCTCGATGGTTCTGAGAGCCCTGCTATCAAAGCCATCTATTCTTGAAGCTATGGTCTTATTTAAGGGCCATGTTTTGGAGCTATATAAAAGAATAGAGAGTACGGTGGAGTTGTAGATCTGAAGCTTCGTCTTGCATGAGATGGATTTGTGCCGCCAAAGTGGTTTCCAGAGAGACTGCAAAGCAGAGGCTGTCAAGGCTCTCCTGTGGAGAATCTCTGGTTAAGATCTCCATTATCTGTCACATTGGACCCCAGATAAACAAAGTTCTTCACAGGATCTATGGTGTCATTCCCAAGCAGAATAGGGGGTGGATCTGGTCACTCACCAACATGCATGAACTTGGTCTTGGTCCAATTCACATGTAGACCGGGCTTTTCTGCCTCTTCACTGTAAACACTGAGAGCTTCCCTCAGCTGACATTAAGATGAACTGAGCAAGATGGTGTCATCAGCATATGTCAAGGCAGTCAGTTGGTAGTTGCCGAGGCACACTCCAGGTATTTGCTCACAGACCCTGCATACAAGGTGGTCAATTATGCAGTTGAACAGGTCTGGAGCAGCTACACTTTAAATAATTATTTTATTGTTTATCGCTAGTTTTTTATTTTTATTGAAACATATAAGATTAAAAAGGGTAGTCTTATTTTTTTATGGAATGCAATACACTACCTAAAAAAAATAAATTGAAATAAAAAAAAAAAACCTTTAAACACTGACTGCGAGGCACAAAGTTGACCACATGGTAAAAATGGTTAATGGCGTATACTTATATAGTGCTTGCTACCTTCCTTTGAAGGCCCAAAGCGCTTCACAGTCACAGACCCATTCATCCATTCACACACTGGTGGTGGCTCCAAAGCCGAACACAACCTCCCACCAGAGGCAATTTAGGCTGCAGTGTCTTGCCCAAGGATACTTCAACACTTGGGCGGGCAAGGAATCGAACCCACTATCTTCCGATCATGAGCCGACTGCCTGCCACTGCACCACGGCCGCCCCATCTGTTATGCCTCGTTTCCACCGAGTGGTCCAGACCAGACTGGAAAATGTTTTTCCAGTCAGCGCGCCTTATTTTCCTTCTCTCCTCACAGCCCGCGCTGCTTCCCTCATGCATGCGCGCACACTCTTTCCCCGCCCTCTTCTTCACTGAGGAGCTAAAACGCCCAGGTCGAAGCACGTGCACTCATTTCACAACAGCCGCAAAAAGATTAATAAATTCTTTATATTCAATATTTCCCTTATTCCTGGGGGTTGAGGACCAGAGATACGTGCGCACACACACACCAGTTCCCGTCTGTCTCCCCTTGACCCCTCTGAAGAATGTCCGTTACTGATCCAAACTCATCAAAAACTCTTCTGATCTGCTTCATGAAGCATTTATTTTAGAACATTAGAGTATTGATCACCATGAAGAGATTTTTTTCCTTTTTAATTCAGAACACTCGACTGTTCTGCAGCGCAGCTCCAGATTACAACGATCCTCTGCGGTTATCTTTTTCATTTTCCCTGAAGTGAGCTTTATTTTGTAAGACAATAATCATTCTATGAAAATAAATAGTGTTTTGCTTGGAAATGCATTAATTATTTTTCCATTGAACGGTTTGGCTAGTAGAGTCCAGATTTGGCTGGTAGACTCTGAATGTTACCGGCCACAATTGTGATTTCTAGTTCAAGATAAAACAATAATAAAATGGTAAAAGTGAAACATGCAGCAAATAAATAAATTTTTCTTAGTAAAAGTCCTTGAAAAAAGAAGGATGCAGGGAAGATTGTTTAAGAGGAAGATTACAAGTGAAGATGAAGATGTACAAGCCAAATGAGAAGAGAAGAAAATGAGAAAGGAGGAGCATCCTCTGCATTCATCAAGTTCTTTATAACAACAATCCATTCATTATTTTCCTCTCCTTTTCAACAGATTAGAATATTCTAATATCTCTAGCTGCTTCTGCAACCAAGGCCACTGGAAGGTTCTGCTTCCCAGAGTCTGGAACCCAATGTCCAGCTGAGCTAGCATACGGCACCGCCCAGGCTGCTGGTCCCTGGGCAACAGAGGTCACCATGTTGGCTTGCCAGGGGTTGGCTGGCGGGCAAACAGAGAGCTGCCGGCCACGATCGCAGCGACCGCCTGTTCTCCTAACCCCAGGCTTGACCCTGAGTGGCCACACTCACGTGCTCTGCTAGCATGTGTGGGTTGTAATGTTGTAATGATACATCTCATCATTCTTCACCACAACTGCTCCAATCATTTCTCACGTCACTGTTCCTGATTTCATCACCTTTTAAAAAAAGAAGTAGATTTAGAAAAGAGCAGCATTTTGATCTATTCAATACGTTTACACAGTTACATTCATGGAGGTCAAACAAGCTGATTAATTTTGCAATTTCCTGCTAGTTCAGGAAGGGATTCTTCATCCCTTTCCTCACAGAAACATCTGTTCTTACTGTCCTCAGATGCAGCTCCACATGCTGCTTTCTTTAGAATGAAGCCATTCTCATTTTCAGATCAGATCTAAAGAACAATGGGCAGAAATCACAATTATCTCACTACAATATTACTAAAACGACTATACCATATATAGCGGCTGGGTTTATTAGACACAGGTTTCCTCTAAACGACGGGTAGAACAAATGCTCGTTACTTTAGATTAGGGGTCAGCAACGTTGATGACATGAAGTGCCAATTCAAAATGTTCTCCCTAACAACTGTGCCACCATCAAATATAATGCGAACTCTGTTGTCATTCATTTTCGGTTTGTCCTGTTGGGGACCACCTGTCTGAATCGGCTTTCAAAGATTTACACAGGTGGTTATACAGAGAGATTTATGCTGGATGCTCTTCCTGACACAATTCTGTATTTTTAAGGCATAGATATCTTATCTAAGGATCATCACTGGATTTTGGCTTTTTGGTCTGGACACTGAACCCAGGTTCTACCCCAGCCAACTAAGCTATCCAGCCACCTCTAACTGCAATGCTAACTTTCATGCAAAAAAAGGAAAAAATTCAAAAGATCTGAAAAAAACTGTAATTTACAAACAGCAGGTCAAAGACCTTTTTTTAAAAAAAAACATATATTAGCTCAAAATTCTGCTTTCACAATAATATTGAACAAAGAAAATAGTTGAAATTGTTTTGCAACTGTTTGTTTGGAAAAAAAAAAAAAGTACTGCATTTGATGTTTGTCATACTAACAGCAATATGATTGGATACCTCAGAGCAAAATATCCAGAATATTTCTAAGAACTTCACAATTATTAATCAAAAAAATAAAAATAAATAAATAAAAAACAAGCGTATGCTTTTGGCTTTTTTATTTTTGTTACATGATGAGACAGGAGCTGAGTAACTTGTCAGTTCATTTTGTGATTATGCTTTTATTATATGCAAAACCAAATATTTTAACTTTTTCATTAGTTTTGTAGTTATACTGACTTAAATTTCCTGTAACTGGACAGCATCATTCTTTATTTTCACCTCCAGTAAATACAATGATGATCAGCGTTAACTTTCATTTTAAAATTTGTTCACATTACATAATAACATATAGCAGAACAGAAAGTAAGTCTGAGTATAATCTGAATTTATTTGGTTATTATACAATAAACTGAATTTATTGATCAATCTTTATTTATTAAATTAACTTTTCAAGTGTTGCAGCTCAGAGAGATTTACAAAGACAAACATTAAATGTAAAAAGGAGAAAATTCAAATCAACATCCATTTGTTTCTGGAATCCCTTAAACCAGCAACAGATCAACCACAGATCATCACCACAGAACCAGACAGTAACAGGTCCACTACAGCTGCCAGGCTGCATGATGGAACCGCTTCAACAAGAGGAACCCAGAGAATATAAACACTGAGTAAACCAGCAAATACGATGCAAAAGATCTCCATGAGGAAACATAACACAACCATAAGAAAAGTTGTGCATCATAAACTTTGTCACCACGCACTCACGTTCCATACACAGACATGTGCTCAAATCCTCACACCTGTCATCTCACCAGTAACACTTTCAAAAGACAGGAATTATTATATTCACCGCGGGAACCTTATTTTTTTTCTACAGTCGTCCGGTCATGAAGGTTGACACTGAAGGTACTGTGCGTTGTGTGAAATTATAAAGTTTTATTAAAAAAAAAAAAAAAAAAAAAAAAAACCTTCAGTATTTATATGGGTGGGCGGGGTCACAGTCATAGCGCTGCATGAATGGACCCTTTCCTTGTGACACCATGGGGGAACAAAGATCCTGGTGGGAAGAGATGTTCACTCTTTACTAATCCAAAAAAATAAAACTGATGACTCAAATGCTGATTGCTCTTACACCCCGGCGTTCCGCTCTCTTTACCTCCGTGTGCCAGTTGTGGCACGTGTGCCCAGGGTTTTAGACCCCTGCTTTAGACTCTTAGGCAGCTACCTAGTTACATTTTCAGATGACAGTACTTCTGACCCGTCTCCAAACGCCAGAACTCGACCACAGTAGTGTTCTGACACCCTTTGTCAACTGGTGTGATGACAATTTCTTGGAACTTAATGGAGAGAAAACAAAGGAACTCATAATAGTTTTCAGGAAAACTAAAACCAAACCTAAAGCGAGCGTTATTCATGGGGAGGGAGTTGAAATAGTTGAAAGCTACAAGTACTTAGGCACAGTGTTTGACTGCGCCCTAAAATTTATTGAAGACCCAGAATCTATTGAACAATGATGCCAACAAAGATCACACCTGCTGAAAGGGCAAAGATAATTCAACGTTTTTAATAAGATTTCATCCATGTTTTAATCAGTCTTTTTTCCAGAGCATTTTATCATTTTCCTTTGTATACTGGTTTGGTGGCCTGTCTGTGAAAGACACACTTTTTTCTCAATTACTTTGTCAAGGTATTTTCTTAAGTTACAGACATCCAACAAAAAAATTGAATTCACTGTGGGAGTAGCGGGTGGTGCGAAAGTATAAAAAACTTCATGTTAACCAATCCTGTCTTACAGTTTTTAAAGATGCATTCAGGTCACTGTTTTCTTGCTCCAGTAAGGAAAGTTAACATGTACCCCACAACTTTTAGAACAAAGTGCTATAAAGTTCTAAAACCAAAATGGACCCACCCGTGAGCAAAAGGCACCTGTTTTATTCATTCATTGTTATTTTTTCATCCTTTTATTATATATTATATTTACTAACAGAGCAGTCAATAAAAAAAAAAGCTAACATCCCTCCTCCCTCCCTCCCCCCAGGATCATAGATTTTCATTTCCAGGTCATCATTTCAACTGAAAATGTCATCTGTCAGTCTGTCATCAGGACGGGTCCATCTGACTGAATGTACCAAGTTCCAGCTGCATCACTGCTCCTGAACACACTTTTCTGTCTGATTTCAGGTTGAAGAGCTGCAGTTTGTCAGAGATCAGCTGTAAAGTTCTTTTCCCAGCTCTGAAGAAGAACCCATCTAATCTGACAGAACTGAACCTGAGCTGGAACCAGAACCTGCAGGATTCTGGAGTTGTTCATCTGTGTGGTTTTCTGGAGAGTCCAGACTGCAGACTGCAGACTCTGAGGTCAGACTCCATGTTTCTGTTGTGTTCACATCAATATGGTGACAAAGTTGTGTTGACACTAAACTGCAGACTTGAGGCTGACACTTCCTCATCACTTCCTTCTTCTCTCTGCTTTCATCTGAATGTGGAATCTAAATGGTTAGAAAATATGCTAATTTAGCCACGCCCATCAAACAGTCTTCTACTAATCAGCCACGCCCATCAAACAGTCTTCTACTAATCAGCCACGCCCATCAAACAGTCTTCTACTAATTATTTCGGTGATTACTGTACGTCCAGAAAACTCTGTCCAGACAAATACCTTTTAACACTGAAAATGATAAAACATCCTGAAGTCATTAGAAATTCAGACCTTCAGACACAGAGAAACCCAGAGAGAGGACATCTAGATAGAAAAGCAAGTTACTGGAAAGATATTTCTTATATTTCATGTCAGGCCCTCCAGAATTACATTTTCCCCTTTTTTTAAAAATTGTATTTACTTTTATTACCTAACTGTATTTAGTGGAGGACCACATCAAGTTCCCTCCGCCTTTCATGTGTCTGCACGTTCACAGGTGCAGCAAGAGTGTGAGGAAGATGTTCTTCAGGTTAAACAGAAACACTGGAGACCATCGCATCACTTGAATAGTAGAAACACCTTCAGAAATTCATCGCAGGTTTTGTGGACATTCACAAGCAAAGCCAGCCAACATCAGTATGAACTCGACAGCGTGATTGTGGATGTGACTGATGTGATGACTGATGGCTCTGAAGTCTAAACACGGTTTCAGAGCTGCCAGTAATGGGATCACATCAGCAGATGCATGAGATGATCTCATCTCCTTTATCAGCTGCTCAAATAGAGAGAGAGTTCTCCATGAACAACCACTGGTATGAGGTGAATGTAGTGGGCAGATCCTAATCTGTGACATCAGCAGTCAGGACTCGTATTTGTCCCAAAACCATGAAATTATAGAAGTACTATTCCACCTCAAGCTTCCATCCTGCTGGAATTCCAAAAACACAGTGGATGGAGATGGATTTCCAGATATTATAGACCAGGTGTTACGCCCCATCTGTGTGTAGGGGTCTAGGGCGTAGAATAAAAGTAATATGAAACAAAAACACAACAAATGTCTCCATTAAAGGGTTAACATATTTATTTACAAGAACAAAACAACCAAACAATAACTAAATGTGAAGTTAAAGTCTTCAGGGTGAACCAAGGCCAAAACAACAAACAAAACCCAAACTAGCTCAACCGGGGAGCTTACCTGCAAAAGAAACATACAAAGAATGACAAACACTAACCTCCCTGGACTAACATAACCAGGAGAAAAGATTTACTAAAGAAAATGGCAAAACACCCCTACAGCTTCACTTAACTAAACCAACACTAAACTAACAAACTACACATCCATCAAAGAACAGAGTGGGAGCCAAAACTCAGCCACAAAGAAACTACAATGTGCGTACAAACAAAACCAGGTGGAGAAAATTCCTGAGCTGCAGTGGAGACATGTTGCAGCCCAGCTCCCTTCTCATGGGTTGGAGGTCCCAGTGGTCCTTTTGAAGGTGGCTCCACCTGGTTTGGGCCAATGGGAAGCCACACCCTCCAGCACCCACCTGAAAGAAATCAAAAGACACAAAGATGCACGAAACACACAAGAGTCCCACTCTGACAGAAATACACAGAACCAAAAAGAAAATACAAAACGAAATACGGCCACAGCCGTAACACCAGGGCTCTCAAATTCACAGCCCGCGGGCCAACTGCAGCCCCCAGGACGATAATTTGTGGCCCCCCATCTTAAAATGAAAAATGAATGTTAGTGTGATATAATGACACTTGTTGTTTGCAGAGCTGAACAAACCAATCACAATGAGGTATACGGCTCTGGAGGCGGGACATCGGCCGGCCTGTCCAGTGTCTGTCATTCATTCATTCATTTACTCATTCACTCACTGCATGCTGGGAGGTTGGTGTGTGTGGCGAGTAGTGATGGGTCGGTCGCGAACGAAACGGCTCTTTGAACCGGCTCATTGAAGTGAATGACGCGAGCCAGCTCCTCCCTGGGAGCCGGAAGTCGGGAGCCGAGTTTTTTTTCTGTCTCTCTCACGCACGTTTTCTTCTCTTCATGTTACACGTGATTGGTCAAAATGTGTTTGTGCCGTGTGTTCTTGCTGAGCACCTCGAGAATTGCGGTGGTAAAATCTTTAACAGAGATGAAAAGGAACGGAGAGAAAGAGAGAGAAAGCGCTGAGCGCATGGACACTGCGTGTGTGTGTGCGGTGGGGGAGGGGGGGGTGCGCAGTGCATGAGGGAGAGACCAGGTTGGAGAGACGGAGAGACATCAACACAAAACTTAAAGATGAGATCATTAGTAAAGGAGAAAAACTAGAACTTTTTGACTTTTATTGATAGAATGTAGGAAGAGAATCTGCAGGAAATCATTCTCTAGAACTCCACTACCAAGCTGTAAGATCCTCCGCTCTCCTTGGGGTCTAGATGGCTCCAACCACATATTGTTACGTGATTCCTTCCGTGACAAATGTGGACAAAGGGGGTCAGGATTTTATGTCTGCCATGGACATTAATGAAACTCAAAAATCAGTGAAAAAAAAACGTTCAGCGCACTGTCTTGTGAGGTCCAGATGACCCCACTTTGAATGTAAACAAGCCAAGGAGAGCGGAAGGGTTACCACAAAGCAGATCATTGACAAAAGCACCAGATTTAATAATCAAAGCTGAGACTCGTTTACCTTTCTTAACGTTTTTGTGAAGTCTTTATTTATTGGTTTTGTTTACTTTAATTTTTATTTGGGTTGTGGTTGCAGTGTTTTATATTTTTTTTCAATATGAAATTTGTTTAGAATGAAAAGGTTTAACATTTAGCAGAACAGCTGTGTTGAATTGTAAATAGTTGTTTTTTGTATTTTATTATAATTAATGTATTTTCCTGTTTACATTAGTGAAATAAAAGCATATTTAAAAAAAACAAACAAGTTTTGTTATATTAAGAATGCATTTTTGCATAATTTTATATAGTTGTTGATAATAAATTATTTAAAGAAACAAAGCAACCTAAAGAGCCGTTTGGGAGCCGAAAGAGCCGGTTCTTTTTAGTGAGCCGATCCGAAGGAGCCGGCTCTCTCAAAAGAGCCGGAATTCCCATCACTAGTGGCGAGTGCGGGGCGAGAGCGGGTGAGTTGACTGATTTGGTGGGATTTTCAACTAAACACTTTGTGTTTGGCCGTTTTAAGTGGTATGACACTCTGTTAGTGGTTTTTTGGAGGATTTTGGATTGACCGGTGAGTTGTGGACAGCGGATTAGGCTGCCCGGACGCCCCGGGTGAGGCATCTCTGGCGCCGTCGCTCTCACTGAGGCACGCGGTCCGCATCCAGCACGACCCACAGGTTTCAGTGGAGACGGTCCTGCTGGCTGTGGGGGACCAGGTGGGTCATGAGAACCTGCCGTGCATGTCCGTATGAATAAAGGATAGATTGTTTTTCTGTCAGAGGAGCGTTTCGCCGCGGAGCTGATTGCTGAATACAATTGAATGTAATATACATAGTGGTATACAAATCAATAATATTTAGGATCATTTACCTGTTTTTATTAGCCTTGATTATAGCTATAAGGTAAAAAAATCAATTAGATATTGCATATACAAAAGAATTAGAACTGAAGAATCAATGCAGAAACTTAAAGGACTAGTAATGGGCTGGGACAAAGCTAAAATGCATATCCAGATATATTTCAAATGTTCTAATGTATCAAAAATAACAAATAATTACCCTTGACAAACGCAGGTTTTTGTAAAATTTGACAAAATCAACGACAAATTTCGCCCTGCTTCAGAAATGGCTCGATTTGGGTCACGTGACGCGTTGACGTCACGTGGGTAAGACAGCGCCAGCAGCAGAATGCAGGCAGACCCAGCGTGTCTGCAGATACATGTATGTGTGTACGCTGCGGGAAAGTTGAATCCTATAAACATCGGTGTTATGGTACGACGGAATATTAGGGCCACAAAAAAAATTAAAATTATGATTTTTAAAGTCGTAAATTTACGAGATTTACAATCGAAATTAGCCCATTGCAAATGAACACTGTGAGCAGAACCAGACCGACTAAACTGTGAAAAGCTTCTGATTTCAACAGATAAACTGAATGTTTCAAAAATTGCACATGTTTGGAAGTTTCTTTGTTTGATTTGCAGTTTATTAATCATTGATGGTGGCTTGCAGGATCTCTGCAGATCCGTTGATGAAACCATCGACACGCGCAGCTGTCCACTTCAGTCATTTCGTCCTCCGTGAAAGATCAGATCTCATTCATTTCTGTGTGATGCTTTCATCTGAAGAGGAATCGTTTTTGGAATTTTCAGTGTACTTAGCTAATGTGACAGACTGTTGTCATCCCCTGTTGTTGTTGTGTTGAAACGGGACGATTCACGTGGAGCTCTGTTTACATTCTCCTTTGGTTTCTGCGCATGTCAGAGACATGCAGTAAGGTGGTGAAAGAGCTTCCAGGTATGTGAATAAAGTGAATAATAAAGTCCTGCAAACATGTCTCTAAGCTCTTTATTTTGCATATGAAACTCTGCATTACCGACCCGGATAGTCAGCTTCATTGATGATGATTTGATTTCGAGTCGCCAAAAGGTTCAGAATTTCTTTGTTTTTCAAACCGATCTGTAAATAAAGCTTCACGAGATGCTCCACGTCTTCCAGCTTCGAGCATGGCTCTGATAAACTGACAGCTTTGGTTCTTTTCTCATTAAATTACGACTTTAAATCGGCATTCTCAGCGTCAGTATCATTCCCGTTGTGAGCTCTTAATTTACGCACTGCCGGCTCAAATTGATCGGGTTTTACAGTCCTCAAACCACAAACACCCGGCGCCTCTGAATCAGCGTCACTTTCAGAACAAATGTTTCCACAATCTGAGTCTGAAGACAGAATTGTGGACCTTGAAATATCGCTAGCTCCGACACGCAAAGGAGAAGCCGTCTTGCTATGTTGACCCTGGTGATGTCACACGCACCACGTGACCAAAACGGAGCGTTTTCCCGGAAGTGGAAATTTGCATATGGATTGGCCGCAAAAAAGCCGTTTTATTTCAATATTTCTTGCTCAAAACACACCAAAACATTTGGAAATTGTAAATATAAGGCAAAATACAGTTAACACCGAAAATGACCCACAACCCCATTACTAGCCCTTTAAAGAGGATCAATTGGCACAAGACTGGGAGGTAATATTAGAAAAAAGTAATGTGGATGATGCCTATGAGTTGTTTTTGAGGATGTTTAAAAGTTTATATGATAAAAACTGTCCAGTCAACGTATATACTTCTAAACTGAAATATTTCAACTGTCCGTGGATGACCAGAGGTTTAAAAAATGCCTGCAAAAAAAAAAAAAAATCTCTTTATAAAAAAATTTTAAGATTCAGAAGCAAAGAGAATGAACTCAGGTATAAGAAATACAAAAACAAGCTAGCTCATATTTTAAGGACCAGTAAGAAAGAATATTATAGAAAATTATTAGAAAATAATAAAAATAATATGAGAGGCACATGGAATATTATTAATAGCTTTCTTGGAAACTGCTCAAGACATTCTGATATACCTGAATATTTCCTGGACAATTATATTGTTGTGGCTGACAGTGGGGAAATGGCTGATAAGTTAAGTGATTTCTTTGTTAATGTTGGACCAGATATTGCAAAAAGCATCTCTCAACAAAATACCACTGATGATCACTTGAACGATCTAATTGAAAGAAATGGTAACTCAATGTTCTTAAATCCTATTAAGGAAAAAGAATTATTGGACATAGTTAAAAAAAATATAAAAATAAAACTCCAGACAATATGGACATTGATAGGAAAGTCGTAAAACAGTTGATCGATGGGATCATAATACCATTAAAATATATTTTTAATTTGTCATTTCAATCGGGTTCCTTTCCCAACCTTATGAAAATAGCTAAAGTCATACCTCTGTACAAAAAAACTGGTAACAAACATCACTTTACCAACTATAGGCCCATCTCTTTGCTTCCACAGTTTTCAAATTCAAATTGATTTTATTTATATAGCACCTTTCCAGTTAAAAACAGCTCAAAGTGCTGTACATAAAACAAATACAAGAAAAACTATACCCCACACATGCAGTATATAAAAAACATAAGCCCCTCATAACAATAAAACAGAAAACAACCAAAAAAGCAGAGCAAACAGATCACTAGGAGCAACCTGAAGGCGCTGTACACCTGTCCTCCTATTGGCTGGACTGTCAGCATCCAGGCAACATGAGGCACGTCCCGCTCATCCCCAGCACCCCCCAGCTCGATGCCCCCAGCCCCCTGGCCCAGTGCACCCAACTGGGCACAGAAAGCCAGGCAGCCCAGAGGACAACGAACATGGAAGGCCAGCGGACAAGCAGGACCATGACCCATGAGCCTGAACACAAACACCCAGCCAGAGTGAGAAAACGCTCGTGGGCAGATTTAAAACGATAAAATAGACAAAATATAAAACAGCTAAAGTATAAAAACACAATTAAAAAAAAAAGAAGTGATAAAATATAAGTTAATACATAGGAGGTAAAACTTCACTAACTGGCATAAAACAAATAAATACATGGTAAGATATGATAAAATATACGCATAAAATTAAATTGCAAATACTATTTACTTAAAAGCTGAATTAAATAAATGTGTCTTTAGTTTCTTTTTAAAACCTCAACAGTGGATGAAGCCCTCACATCCTCAGGCAGGCTGTTCCACAGACGAGCCCCATAATATCTAAAAAGAGCCTCGCCGTGGATTTTAGTCCTGACTCTCGGGACCTCCAGCAGGCCTGGGCCTGAAGATCTGAGAGCTCTAGGAGGTTCATAAGCTAAAAGTAAATCTGATATAAAAGAAGGACTAAGACCATGTACACTTTTATAAACAATTAAAAGAATTCTTAAAATCAATCCTAAAACTGACAGGGAGCCAGTGCAGAGATCTCAAAATTGGTGTGATGTGCTCCCTCTTCTTGGTTCTTGTTAAAAGGCGTGCAGCTGAGTTTTGTACAAGCTGCACGCGGTTAAGTGTAGTTTTCTTTACACCAGAGAGGAGCGCATTGCAGTAATCTATTCTTGATGTAATAAAAGCATGAATTAAGATTTCTGCACTGGCTCTTGAGAGAGGGTCTAACTCGGACAATATTCCTCAAATGATAAAATGCAGTTCTTGTGACTTGATTCGTGTGTTGTTCAAAGCTAAGATCTGCATCTAGAGTCACGCCGAGGTTCTTCACTGTGTTACAAACATTCATACAGTTGGAAGACAGATACACTTGGACCCTTTCTCTCTCAGCTTCAGAACCAAAAACCAAGACCTCAGTTTTGTCTTGGTTGAGCTGCAAGAAGTTTTTCTCCCATCCACTTTTTAATATCTAAAATACAGTTTAAAAGGCTGTCCATGGGTCCCATGTCATCAGGAGACACAGCTACATACAGTTGAGTGTCATCAGCATAGCTATGAAAGTTAATGCCGTGTCTCCTGATGACGTCACCAAGTGGAAGCATGTATAGATTAAAAGTGTGGGACCCAGGATGGAGCCTTGAGGCACACCCACATGTCAGTCTGTGTTTTTTAGAGGAAAAATCATTTAATTGAACAATAAAATCTCTATCTGTGAGGCAGGACTTAAACCAGTTCAAAGCTGTGCCTGTTAATACCAACCATGTCATGGAGTCTGCTTAAAAGGATAGGATGGTCAACTGTGTCGAAGGCTGCACTCAGGTCCAGTAGGACTAAAACAGATACTTTTTCATGTCAGCATTGGACCTGAGATCATTGAAGACCCTGACCAGTGCCATCTCTGTTGAATGGTGAGCTCTAAAACCTGACTGAAACTTTTCTAATATATTATTTTCATTAATAAAATCATTCATTTGAGTAAAAACAAGCTTTTCTAAAATTTTACTTAAAAATGACAGGTTGGATACTGGCGATAGTTGTTTAAGTTGGAGACATCTAAACCACCCTTCTTCAGAATGGGTCTCACCATTGCAGTCTTTAGGATGCAGGGAAGACTCCACTCTGAAGAGAGCAGTTCATGATGCTCAGCAGCTCTTCTTCACAGGATGTAAAAACTGACTTAAAAAGTGAGGTGGGGATGGGATCAAGAGAACAGGTTTTGGTTTTCATTTGAGACATCACCTGTCGGAGCATTGCAGCATCAACCAAGACAAAACTGTCGAGCGTTCTCTCACTGATAGAGGACATGCAGTAGGAAGACCAACAGGAGATTGTAGGAGAGATGACCTAATGTCATCTATCTTAGTGGTGAAGTGGACTGCAAACTCCTCACAGGTTTTATTGCTAAAGGTGGAGGGTGGACCAGCGATTGGGTTTATTATTTTGTCTATTGTTGGCCAAAGAGGATTTTTTGGCTTTGACTTATTTTCTGCAATGAATTTTGAGAAATAGTCCTGCCTTGCCTTTTTTATTGAGTTATTGTAGTGTATTAGTGTTCTTTTATAAATTTGATGATGTATTGTAAGTTTTTGTTTGCGCCACTGTCGTTCCGCCCTCCTCGTCATTATTTTAGTTTCTTTATATTGAGGGTTCTCCAGGACAGGGAGCTTTTCTCTTTTACAGTTTTTAATTTTAAAGGCGCAACTTTGTCCAGAATTGTGGTGAGTTTATTACTGAAATGGTGAACTGATAAATCTATAGATGGAAATGAAAAGGTTGGTTGCTGGTTTTCGAGATGGGAGATAAAGTTTGCAGCCACTTCAGGGTGTAGACAGCGCCTTCTAATTTTTTCTCAGGAAGCTTCTCAATCATAAAATCATGAACTTTAAAAAACACACATGAATGATCAGAAAATTCCCACGTCCACAACAGAGGACACAGTGGCCTTCAGGCCATGAGTCATTATGAGATCCAAAGTGTGACCTCTGTTGTGGGTGGGCTCATTCACATGCTGAATAAAATCCATAGATGTTAAAATGTTTAAAAAGTCCCGGACATACATTCGCGAAGGATTGTGGACATGCAAGTTAAAATCACCTAGAACCAATATTTTCCTAAAATCCATATAAACTAATGAAAGCAGTTCAGCAAAATCAGATATAAAAGATGAATTATACTTTGGCGGTCTATATACTATCAAACACAACATGACTGGATCATTAAAAACAATGGCCTGATATTCAAAAGAGGGATATTCATTAAACATGGTGTCTTTAAAACCAATACTAGCAGATAAAATTGCAGCAGTCCCACCACCCCTGCCTTGTTTTCTATCCTTGTTTGTGAAGTTAAAAAGGGGCGGTGTTGCCTCTGACAGTGAGATTGGTGCACCAGAGTTCCAAGTCTCAGTTAAAAACAGGCCATTAAGATTGTGATCTAAAATAAAATCATGAATAAGAAATGATTTGTTTGATAGTGATTGAACATTTAAGAGTGCCAGATTCAGTTCAGATGATTTATTACTGCTGCTGGGTTGGTGATGATTGGATGAGTTCCGGGTGTGCACAGTTATAAGGTTATTGTAGTTCCTGTTGTGTGTCCTGGTATGAACCACAGAGCGTGTGGATATGAGAGAAGGTATGGTGAAAGTGACAAGGGGTGTTGATGATTTGGGGTTGTGTGATGGGGTCTGGAGGGGGGGGCAGAGTTTTGTTCTGATTCTGCAGGTGCTGGTTCCTGGGCAGTATTCACATTTGACAGTCAGTCATCTTTAAAACAGTGCACAGTGTGTTGGATATTTGAAGTTAAAACATTGGCTCCAAGAGGACTGGGGTGAAGACCATCAGGTCGATAAAAAGAGGGGCGGTTCCAAAAAAGATTAAAATTATCAATAAAACCAAACCTGAATTTGCAGGAAGCAGACAGCAGCCAGGTATTGAGGGAGAGGATCCTGCTGAATCTGGTAGATCCTCGAGACAGTGTGGGGATGGGTCCAGAAATAAAAATAGTTTTCCCAGTGCTATTTAAAAAGAAAAATAGGTCCATAAAATCCGATTTCGTTACCTCCGACTGCTGCAGTGAAGTGTCATTGGTCCCAACATGAACGATAATCTTGGTGATGGTGGATGGAAGGGAAACCAGAAGGTCTGGGAGTTTTTGAAGAATATCCACCACCTTGGCTCCAGGGAAGCATCTGGTAACTGCATTGAAAAATCTTATATTCCTGGTAATGGAGTCACCGATGATCAAGGCTGTTGGGGTGAAGAGTGGCCGGGCTGGATGAGGGTGGGACTCGACAGGTGTAGCAGCCACACCATCCCTGCTCCGCCGCAGCTCCTCCAGGGGCTGGGGGGGCACCCCCAGGCCGGGTTGATGGTGGCTGATCACGGCCAGCGCTCCGTCTGGTCACCGCGTTTTCCAAGATACTTGAAAAACTTTTTAGTACAAGACTGGATACATTCATAGCAAAACATAACTTACTTGCAGACAACCAATATGGATTCAGAGCTAACATGTCAACATCATTTGCAATAATTGAAGCCGTCGAAGAAATCACCAATGCTCTGGAGTCAAAACATAAAAAAACCATTTGATACAGTTGATCATAATTTATTGCTTCACAAACTGGAAAAATATGGATTTAGAGGCTTGGTACTTAAATGGATTAAGAGTTATTTAACAAATAGACGGCAATACGTCCAGTTTGGTGATGTTTGATCCTCTGAAATGAATATAATTTCTGGTGTTCCGCAGGGGTCAGTCTTAGGCCCAAAATTGTTCATATTGTTTATTAATGACCTATGTTTTGTATCTCAAACGATGAAGATGGTTTTATTTGCAGATGACACAAATATCTTCTGTTCAAGTGAAAATCTAGATGAACTGTTAAATTTAGCAACCAAAGAAATGAAAAAAATTAAAGCATGGTTTGATTGCAATGCTCTAGCATTTAATCTAGATAAAACTAAATTTATGGTATTTGGGAATAAGAAAAAGGAATTGATTCAGTTTGAAATTAATGGAGTTAAAATTAAAGTGGTTCATGAAAATAGGTTTTTGGGCGTTATAATTGATGATAAAATGAGTTGGAAACCACATATTAAACAAATTCAAAATAAAGTATCCAGAAGTCTTGCCATTTTAAACAATGTAAAACACTTATTAAACTATAAATCACTTCACATGTTGAACTGTTCATTAATTTTGCCATATTTTAGTTACTGTGCAGAGATCTGGGGCAGCAATTACATTACATCAATAAAACCACTTATTGTTCTTCAGAAAAGAGCTATACGAGTCATACATAAAGCCGGTTATTATGATCATACTCATCCACTTTTTATTTATTCAAAATTACTCAAATTAAAAGATTTGGTTATTTATTTAACTGCACAAATTATGTACCAAGCCCAAAACAAAATACTGCCTAACAACATTCAAAAACTGTTTACGAGTAGAGATGGAGGGTACTCCCTAAGATGACAATTTAGATTTAAAATAAATATAAATCGTATCAGAAGAAAACAATTATGCATTTCTTTTTGTGGTTCAAGAACGTGGAATAGTTTATTCATTTTGTTTGTTATTGTTTGTACATCATGGCTGACGCTTGTCAGGACGTGGATAGCAGCGCTCCCGTCTGTGAGAACTGTAAGCCGCAATACTGCCAACTACAACATACCATCAAAGGGCTACGGTCCATCCTAAATGAGAGACACAAACTTATTGAAAAGATCATTTCGATCTCAAACTCTCAATCAAAGTTTATCTCCTTCATCCACCCTGGCTTGGAGAAATGCCTGCAACAGCCCACTCCACCAACACTGACAGTAACATTGTACAAATCCTTGGAGGCGCAACAAACAAATATGAACCAGAAATGTTCACTCCAGCTGAAAAGACCAAGATTCCAGATAACCAGCAAGTCGGTCATGGTACTCCAAGCGCCACGTACCCACAAGAGACCCAGGTCAACCCCCCACCCAGGACTCCGTTCCATTGTTCCACTCCTAAACTGTCATGGGTGGAGGTAACAAATCGTGGTCGGCGGAATAATGGCTCGTTACCTGTCACGATGGGCTCGACCAACCTGGTGCTATCCAACCGGTTCTCCCCGCTAGTTGTAAGCGGGGACCCTGCTGAGGCGGAACTGTCGTGACCGGCATCGCTGAATATTACGGAGTCTGTCCAGCGTGATCCTGCTGTCATTGTCGGATTTCCCACTGTTCCTGCCGAGGCTGCATCTACATCTGCGTCTACATCCCGTGCTTCCACCGGCCCAATCAGCGGTACAGTCCAAGCAGCGGCTCTCGCTGTCGCTTCCGGGTCCTCCCCTCCACTGTCTGAACGGCCCGTGTCGCTTTCCAGCGGTGCAGCTTCGACTCAGGATGGGGCTCCAGCTCTCACCTCCACCCAGGTCCCTGTTTCCCAGGAGAAGCAAGATGCTCCCTCACAGATCATCCAGACATCAGATGGATCATCCTGCGCTCCAGCTCTGACTGGTCTGAGCACCAAAGCGAAACGCCGTTGTTTGCTGTGCGAGGCAGTGAATCGGCGCGCGAGCAAACCTTTCCGGCTTCCTCGCTCCTCTCCCTATCCAGAGACACCGATCTGCACGGAGCTGGCCTCAAACCCAGGTCTCCCCCCCGATGGACACCCCCAGGTACAGGAACATTGTAACTCTCCCTCTCCCCTTTTTCCCCTCACAACGCTTATAATTGGAGACTCCATAATAAGAAATGTTCGATTTGTCAACGCGGCTTCCTACTCTTATCCCGGTGCTACTGTGTCAGCTATTTTGGACAAGCTCCTCTTCCTTCTACCCACACTTTCACCCTCCATCAACAGAATAATTTTGTATATAGGAGTGAACGAGATTCAGCGACAGGAATCTGAACTCACAAAAAAAGACTTCCTCGTTCTCTTTGATGCACTGATTAATAGTGGGAAGTCAATCTATATCTCTGATCCTCTCCCAGCCTGTAGTCATGGGGCAGAACACTTTAGTCGCATCCTAACATTACACTCCTGGCTCCAAAACATGTGCAAGAAAAATAATTTCATTTTCATTGATAATTTTAACCTGTTCTGGAATCGGCCAATTATTTTTAGAAAGAATGGCGTACACCTGAATATTAATGGGACTCAAATTTTAGCTTATAATATACAGTGTACAGTGCAAACCACCTCCAGCTTTTGACTAAATGTGGACATCAGTAAACTGACTAAATGCCATTCTGGTCCCCTATCATTATACAGTCCATCATCCCCCAAGAACCTTGTTCCGTACCACTCTTACACCGACCAAGCCCGCAGCCAGCAGCCTAAGATTAGGCAGAGGGCAAAATGGAAAGATTCCGCACTAAACAGGCCCAGACGTCATCAGATCGAACGCTGCCTCAAGTTGCTCCCACTCTGTGATTCACAATATGTTTCTACTAAGCAGTCATCGCTGTCACACGTTAAACTGGTCTCAAATGACCAGATCACACCTTATCGTCGTAGCAGGCACTCTGCACCACAAGAGCGAGCTCTTCACAAGGTCCTCTGCCCTGTGAAGTCGAAGTTGCAGGACCGTGTGTCAGGATGTAAAAACCCAATGCGGTTCGCCCTGCTGAACACACGCTCCATAGAAAATAAGTCCTTTATTCTCTGTGACTTATTTAAAGAAGAAAAACTGGACTTCATGTTCTTGACTGAAACTTGGCAGCGGGAACATGATTATACATATTTGAATGAGGTATGCCCTCCAAATTGTTCTGTGTTTGGGACTCCACGTGTTGCTCAGCGGGGAGGTGGCTTGGCCCTTATACATAGGAATTGTTTTTATTGTGGTCCTTTAAACCCTTCCTCTTTCAGCTCATTTGAGTTACAACTCACCAAGGTTGGAAATGTGAAACCTTTTTACTGTGCCTTAATCTATCGACCCCCTGGTCCTGCCCAAGCGTTTTTAGATGACTTCTCTGAATTTTTAACCACTGTAATTAATCTGGAGAGAGTTTTACTTCTTGGAGATTTTAACATACATATGGATGACCCTGTGTGTAATGTGGCATCGAAGCTGTTATCTCTTACAAATCTGTTTAATTTTAAACAGCACGTAACTGGTCCCACCCACAACAAAGGTCATATGTTAGACCTCATTTTTACCTTTGGTCTAATCATAGATAGACTAAATATTGTGGATGTGCAAATTTCAGATCATAGCTGCATTTTTTTTATTGTGACTTTAAATTTAGACACCTGCCCTGACAAAGTGTCTACTCAAAGAAGAATCATAAACCAAACCGCAATTGATAAATTCTCAAATTCTTTTGACCCGGCATGCTGTGAAAATAGCAATGATGTGGATTCTTTTGTACAGTCTTTCAATAACCACTGTCTGTGTGTTTTGAATGATGTTGACCCTCTCAGGCGCAAAATATTTTCTCCTAAAAAATCCCCCCCTCGGCTTACTGAGGACATAAGAGCTTTTAGAAGATCTTGTGGTCAGGCAGAATGTTCCGAATGTTCACCCTCACCTATCCCTTACCAAAATCACGTATCTCTCAAGAATCGCCAATAGCTTGAAACTGAATGAAAGGTTAAGAAAAAAAGTCTATTATTCACTTCCGTTGTGATTCGTTTCCGTTGTGTGTTGGCTTTTGCTGTAGTGCTGTGGCTTTTGCCGTTGTGTTGTGGCTTTCGTCAATGTGCTTCGGCTTTTGCCGTCGTGCTTCGGCTTTTGCCGTCGTGCTTCGGCTTTTGCCGTCGTGCTTCGGCTTTTGCCATCGTGTTTGGGCTTTTGCCATCGTGTTTCGGCTTTCGCCGTTGTGCTTCGGCTTTTGCTGTCGTGTTTCGGCTTTCACCGTTGTGCTTCGGCTTTTGTCGTTGTGTTTTGGCTTTTGCCGTTGTGTTGTGGCTTTTGCATTCATGTGAGCCGTGTCGGCCACCGTAGAATGTAAATGGAAAACATCCAAACTAGAAGTTGACAGACTCCATCTAAAAGAACTGATTTCCTCACTTAATGAAAAAATTAAGCAGGCCAGATCGCAATATTTTAACACGAATAAAAGTAATTCGAAAATTTTATTTGCAGCCATAAATAAAATTGTATCACCCCCAGTTCCACCGTTCCCTATACAAACAATTAGTGACTGCAACCAATTTCTAGACTTTTTTGTGGAAAAGGTCAACACTATTAGAGCTTCCATTACATCACTTGCAGACCTGACCCTTATTGTTTGCCGCCCTTTGTGCCTGTGGTCATCTTTCATGCTTGTGACAGTCGAGGAGGTGAGAAATATAGTGGCTGGGACCTTCAACCTGCCCGCTTGATATTTTACCCACATCCCTGTTCTTAAAGGCATTTGAGGTGGTTGGCCCTTATGTTGTTAGTTTAATTAATTTATCCCTAGCAAGTGGAGTCGTCCCAACCTTCCTCAAACAAGCTTCATTAACTCCAGTCCTTAAGAAGCCTCACTTAGATCCCACAGATCCAAGTAACTACAGACTAATATCAAAACTCCCTTTCTTAGCTAAGATTCTAGAAAAAGTGGTAGCAGAGCAATTAACCACTTTCTTAGACAATCACAGTATTCTAGATAAGTTTCAATCCGGTTTCCGTAGGCTTCACTCCACTGAGACAGCTCTGCTTAAGGTCTCAAATGATATATTTATGGCCTCTGACCAATGTTCCCTCTAATATTTTGTGTGTCTGAGAAAACACAGAAACTCACTGAGTGATTCTTCGACCCCCGTGAGCAACACTGGGGGTTCACTCAGAATTCATCTCTATATTTCAACTGTCTGAAATCTCAGATCTTAACAAGTCATGTAGCTTATTAAAAGAATGAAACTAATTCACTCATTTTCATCAAATTTGGTTTGATATAAGTGAAATGCAACAATAACTATGAAAAGTAAAAAGAATCAGAAAGTGGGTCCTACTCCTGCTGTCTGAGAATAAATTCCAATTCAACCTCATTTGTATACAACTTTTCCTGCTACACATTATCTTAAAGTGCTTTCCATAATAAATAAATAAATAAATAAAAGAAAGATAAACATAGTAGATAAAATATGAAGCATATGAAATAAATAGTAACAAATACAAGCTCAACACACCAGATCAAAATGAAGGTTCAATTCCATTGAAGCTTATATAAACAAATAAAAGAACCTAAAGCTGACTGGGGCAACGACTTCAGAATCGGACTAATGTGCTCCTTTTGGTTAAAAAGCTGCAGTTTTGGACCAACTGCAGCGACTGAGGAGAATTTTATCTCTAAATTTTATGATAACATGTAGAGTAACCATGTTGTGGTCTGGCTGGGATTATTGTCTGGAAGATGTAACATGTACACATTTAGAGATGACTTTTTTCCATTTTAAATCATGCAACGTTTTTAATGAGTATTTTCCTACTCAGATGTCGCTAAAGTTAATGCTAGTCTGCTGCTTTGGGATCACCTGTCCTCATCACTTCTCCAGCACGTTGCACGCGCAGCCCCCCCACCCCCACCCCCGCTGCCGCGTGCACGTTCAAGATGTAAAATGACATGAAGGAAAAACTATGTGTTGTGTGTTCTTCTATGAGATCTGAACTAAAAGAAGAAGGAATAGGACTTTGAGAACACTCCCGGCCCCTCCTCCACTCTCAGGTCAAAGTCCGCTGTTCATTTGAACACCTCGCGGACTTTTCATCCTGTTGTTGCACGCTCTGGCCGCAGAAAATAGTCCATCAACAGCCTCCCCGCCCCGGTGTTTTGGAGAACTCGCTGTTCGTGCTCACTGCGCGTGTTCACTGTTCGTGCACACTGCGCGTGTTCATTGCGCGTGCGGCCAAACTGACGGTGTTTTGAAGACAGAACGCAGTGAAGCCTTCAATCTGAACTCAGCTTTGTATCCTGGACACTCGTCTTCATCAGCACGTTTTAATTCGTCTGTCAATCGCTGAATTACATTAATAGTGACAAAGAATACATGTCTTATATGATCATTCTATTTAAAGTTCAGAATGCATTTTATGATGTGCGCAGAAAAGATTTCCTCTGCGCAACAGGCGTGAGAGCAGTGCACAACAAGTCATCTTCATCTTCATCATCATCATCATCAGGGTCAATGAGGTGATTTTGGATGGAGTCAAGACCTGCAGAAACACATGAATAGAAGAAGAATGACTTGATCTGATGACTCATTCACTGCACAGGTCACCAATCAGGAAGCCTACAGTGTAAAATGATCCAACACAAATCTCAAATCCGGCTTGTGTTCTGTTGATTGATGGATTTCCCAGTTTTGAACATGTCCTCCTCTGAAGTTAGGCAGCAGTATAGCTGCAGCAATCAATTCAATCAAATCAGGTCATCTGAATCAAGAACAGAAAAGTTCAGAAAAGCCTGAAATTCTTCTGAAAACTTGAAACATGGATTGAATAAAACATGATTTGTAAAGTTGTTAGCAGATAGAAACACACTGGAGCCATGACATCTTTGAACTCAGGATATTCCTAACAGAAAAACTCCCAGAAACAAAGAGCTTTGAGACATTCTAGCTTAAAGGAGGGAAATGTTTTGATTGAAGGAGAAAAGCAGGAGATGTTAGAATGTACTACAGTACTATCATTCTTTCACTGCCTACATCCAGTACACATGCACAGACCCAAACTACTTCATAGTTTACAGGAGAACCATTCATTGTTGTTTTGATAGATAGATAGATAGATAGATAGATAGATAGATAGATAGATAGATAGATAGATAGATAGATAGATAGATAGATAGATAGATAGATAGATATACTTTATTAATCCTTCTGGAAATTAAGTGGCTGTCCTTGCTCCATACACACAACACAGTTCAAACAGTGACAGACACAAAGTAAAAACTAATAAGTTACATACCATAAAAGCAGCTAAAAGTCAGATAGAAATTCAGAGATAAAATAAAATAAAACGTAGTAAAATTCTCATGATCAGTGTCCTCGTCTAATCCTACCCTTCCCAGCAGCATTGTGGAGTCTTATTGCACTGGGCACAAAGGACCTCCTGAGTCTCTCAGTGGAGCTGGGCAGAGCGGAGGCGGCTGCTGCTGCAGAGGAAGCTCCGCTGAGCAGAGAACACAGAGTGCAGAGGGTGGCTGGTGTTCATCAGGATATTTTTCAGCTTCAGCTCCGTCCTTCGCTCCAGCACCGAGTCCACCGTGTCCAGACCCAGCCCCACAACACGACCTGCCTTTCTGATCAGGCCATCCAATTTCTTTGTGTCCTTCTTGTTGGCGCTTCCCCCCCAGCACACCACAGCATAAAAGAGGACACTAAGAACAATAGACTGACAGAAGGTTAAAAGGAGTTCAGAACAGACGTTAAAAGAGGCGAGTCTTCTTAAAAAGTACATCCTGCTCTGCCCTTTCTTGTAAACACTGTTCATGTTAGCCGACCAGCTCAGTTTGTTGTCTAAAACCACTCCAAGGTACTTGTATGAGTCCACCACCTCCACCACCTTTCCTCTGATGTCAATGGGCTGGAGATCCGTGGCAACAGGTGCCCGGCGGAAGTCCAGAACCATCTCCTTAGTCTTTGTGATGTTCAGATGGAGGCAGTTCCTCTCTGTCCACTCCACAAAGTCCTGCACCAGCCCTCTGTACTCTCCCTCCTCACCCCCCTTTATACATGCAACAATAACAGTGTCATCTGAAAACTTTTGTATGTGGCATGTACTGGAATTGTACTGAAAGTCATGGGTGTAGAGGGTGAAGAGGAGAGGTGAGAGCACAGTGCCCTGCGGGGCACCCGTGCTGCTGATCAGCATGGGAGAACTGGACCTCCCCATCCTCACGAACTGTGGCCTGTTGGTCAGATAATCCGTAATCCAGTTCACCAGGTGGGGGTCCACAGCCTGGGATAGGAGCTTCTGCTGGAGCAGGAGGGGTTGGATAGTCTTAAACGCGCAGGAGAAGTCAAAGAACAACATCCTCACCACACAACCCCTCTCATCCAGGTAGGACAGGGATCGATGTAAAAGATAGAGGACAGCGTCCTCTACCCCCAGCTTTGGTTGGTAGGCGAACTGGAGAGGGTCCCTGTCCTTCTGTTCCTGTGGTCGCAGCTGCTGCAGGACCAGCCGCTCCAGCGTCTTCATGACGTGTGAGGTAAGGGCGACCGGCCTGTAATCGTTCAGCTCACTGGGGCGACTCTTCTTGGGCACAGGAATAATGCAGGAAGTTTTCCAGCGTGATGGGACCTTCCCCAGCCGCAGGCTCCAGTTAAACACCTGCTGGAGGGGTTCTCCCAGCTCAGCAGCACAGGCCTTCAGTAGCCGCGGGCACACCCGGTCAGGACCCGCTGCCTTCCTGGAGTGGAGCCGCCTCAGCTGTCCGCTCACCTGGTCTGCAGTGATAGTAGGAGGGTGATGGCTGGTGGCAGGTGAAGGGGAGGGAGAATGGGGAGGAGGGCGAAACTGAGCACAGTTGGTCAGGAACCTCGGAGGAAACCTGCGGGGGTGGGGGACTGGCAGATTGATGGTTGCTGAACCGGTTGAAGAAGTTGTTAAGTTCCTCTGCTCTGTTCAACCCCTCATCCACCACGTTGCCATCCTTTTTGCTACAGCCAGTCATAGCTCTCATGCCATGCCAGACTTCCCGCATGTTATTATTCTTCAGCTTTGTCTCCAGTTTTCTCCGGTACTCCTCCTTGGCCTCCATTATGCAAATTTTAAGTTCTCTTTGTACCCTCTTCATCTCCCCAGAGTCTTTGTTCCTGAATGCCCTTTTTTTCCTGTTCAGAACCTCCTTCACCTTACTGGTGACTCAGGGTTTATTATTAGAGAAAGATCTCACAGTTCTGACAGGAACCACCATGTCCATACAAAAGTTAATGTAGTCCGTCATGCAGTCCACCGCCCCATCCACATCCTCCCCATGCTGCCCCATCAGGACACTCCAGTCCGTGCGCTGGAAGCAGTCTCTGAGGGACTCCTCTGCTCCAGCAGACCACCTCCTGACTTCTCGGGTGATGACCACTTGCCTCTTCACCAGAGGGATGTAGCGAGGTTGGAGGTGAATAAGGTTATGGTCGGATTTCCCAAGGGGGGGCAGGGGGGCTGCTGTGTATGCATCAGTGGTGTTTGCATATAGCAAGTCAATGGAGGTGTTATTTCTTGTGGGGCAGTCAACATACTGGCGGAAAGTGGTCAGTGGAGTCCAAAGTAACATGATTAAAGTCTCCAGAGATGATAATGAAAGCCTCTGGATGCTTGGTTTGTAGAGCAGTGGTTGTACTGTGTATGGATTCCCGTGCCTCCTCTGCATCCGCTCTTGGTGGAATGTAGACGCACAACGCGATGACGTGGGAGAACTCACGTGATATGTGGTACGGTCGGATGCTAACCGCTAGCAGCTCCAGGTTGGGGTCACAGATCGCCACTTTAACGGTCAGATGTTTTGGGTGACACCACCGCTGGTTTGCATACAGGATGAGACCACCTCCCTTCCTCTTCCCGGTGATGTTTGGGTCGCGGTCCGCACGCACGGTGGTGAAGCCGGGCAGCTCTACGTTAGCGTCCGGGACGTGGCTGCCTAGCCATATCTCAGTGAAGAGGAGGAGGCTGCACTCCCTGTAGCATCGCTGTGTCCTGATCAGTCCTGTGAGCTCATCCGTTTTATTTGATAAGGAGTTAACATTCCCCATCAAGACAGAAGGTATTGATGGCTTAAAGCGCCTCCTGTTTTCAGCCTTAGCCTTGAGTCGTGCCTTGTATTTGCGACCGGCTTGGCAGCCCCGATACTTCCGCATTAGCTCCAAGGGAATGACAGGACGGAGATCTGTTCGTTTATTCTTCTTAAGTGCAAGGATCTCTCCTCGCGAGTAGACGAGTCTTATGGCTTGCATTAGAAGAACGGCAAAACTAGCAATCCAAAAGGACAAAGTCCCTCCCAAAAAAGTGCACAAACACATTCATACGAAGCACAAACAGCAGAGCAACGGACATGCAGCCACGCTCGCGCAGGCGCATCAGAGGGGACTTGAAGTTCCATTTCATTTATGGAAGACGTCTTCAAAGCTTAAATGTTCATATTGAGTCCTAACTTCCCGCCACACGCTTCCTCAAGTTTGATGTTGAGTTCTTGTATTCTGAAATGTCGATGACGATACGGAGCCGGGGGAAGTTTCTCATTTTAAATTATTTTGATTTATTCCAGTCAAAAGGAACGGTAACGAGCAGCAAGAGGACTAGTGGACTTGAGTAAAAGTCGCGTTTTTCTCTCAGAATTGTACTCAAATAAAGGTACGCCATATTTTGACAACTCTCAACAGTACAATTTACCCAAAAAGTTACTTAAGTAAATGTAATGGAGTAAATGTAACAAGTTACTACCCACCTCTGGTAATAAGTAACACACTCATCGGGTCCATGCTGACTACTGTCTGACATAAACAACAGCGCATCTATAGCTGTGTTTCCATCACACATTTGCGCAAAACTTTATTAAAATTCTTGGTATTTGGAAAACACAGTTTGGAAATTACCCTGTTTTCATTAAATCCTCATTTTGCGATAAAGCACAAACCAACTCACTGATGAAGGAGCATTGCGGTGACGTCAGTGCTCTGTCTGATGAGTGCGTGCCACGCAGTCTATTGACAGTCTCAGGTGCGCATGAGAAACCTGGTCAGCGGTTTTTAAATAAATAACCATTCTAATTATTAAACTGTTGAAAACAGGACAAGGTCGATTTAAGTTTGTCAGAGCACATACAAAAAAACAAGAGTTTGTCCGTGACTCGAGCTCTTCCTCAAAGGAGACTTCTACATCTTACTCAGACTCCAGGCTGCAAAGCTGCAGATGCAGATGAAGCCATAAGAAAATCTTGGTGATTTTATTATGGAGGAGCTGTACGATTCCGTATGACACGCAACTTATAATGATCTGTGAAGATGTTGGATCTCTCGATGCGCCGCTTTGCTGCGCTCAAGACAGACGCTTCATACAAAGAGGAGCATCTATATCCAAAAAACTGTTTCCAGTACAGTTTTGCGAAAAAAGTCTGTTTCGATACTCCCTAAAAACGCCCTTCTCTAAGAGCAAAAACTTTTTTTTTGAAAAATTAGAGTTTTTTCGAAATTGTGGTGTTTCCATTAGGAGAATTTATTATCGAAATTCCAATTTGCAAAGTTTCAAAGTGAATGGAAACGCAACTTATGACGTGTATGCACTAATTGTTGCAAAAATTGACATTTAAAACATAAATCACCGGTTATTCATGTCCACACTCAGACGCAAAAACTGAGTTTTCCAAAATCTTCACTTTGGCCGGAGTTTTCCAAATGCACCGTTTTAAGTGACTTAAAATTTCGGACTGGTGTCAACCCAGCACTTTCTCGTCAAACTACTGTCAAGTGGCTCACTTTGAATTGTCTCTGTACATGAAATGTGCTATACAAATAAACTTGCCTTGCCAAGTGAGCCCTCTCTCAAATATGGCGTGCCCCGCTTTTGTTCATAGATTACAGTAAAAAGCAGTCTGGACTTGTTTTCAAAATAAAAACACAGCCTAAAACATTCCCTTTCAATGTCTGTCATTTTATTGTACCTGATGTGATATCCTGTCTCAGAATGGGACCTAAATATATATATATATATCTAAGTATATATATATATATATATATATATATATATATATATATATATATATATATATATATATATATATATATATATATATACGCATATATGTAAGCAACAGTTGGAGGCTAAAATCAAGGTAGCTCTAAGGGAAGTGAGCCAGCTGATAGAAGGCCAGAAAGGTGCAATGAAAAAACAAGTGCCTAAGAGATACAGCCAGATTCCCATACCTGAAGCACTGGAAACTGCCAAACAAAGGCTCCTGGCCTTGAGCAGCCGCCTAAAGAGGTACACTGGAGACAATGAAGCCAGACGGATAAACAGGCTGTTTGTAAATCAACCTACAAAAGTTTACACTCAGTAGCAGGGTCAAAGCAGCAGAGCAGACCCACCGAGGCTGGAAACTGAACAGTACTGCAAGAGTATATGGGAGAAAGAGACAGCACATAACAGCAACACTCAGTGGCTGGTCTCTCTGAGGAAAAAACAAAGCAACCTCCCTGAACAGAACCCAGTAACCATCACAGTGGCAGACATCCAAGAAAGAGTCTCAGGTATGAAGAACTGGACAGCACCGGGCCCTGATATAATACACGCCTACTGGATTAAGAAACTCACGGCACTCCATGAGCACCTGGCAGTACAAATGAACCAACTGCTAAGAGATGGGACGCACCCTGAATGGCTAACAGAAGGGTGAACAACCCTGATCCAAAAAGACCCCTTAAAGGGTGCAGTTCCATCCAACTACCGGCCAATAACCTGTCTCTCCACAACATGGAAGCTCATGTCAGGCATCATTGCAACCAAAATACATAGAAACATGGATCAATTCATGAGCAACACACAGAAGGACATTGGAAGAGACTCCAGGGGAGCCAAACACCAACTCCTGGTTGACAGAACAGCAAGACTGCACGTCACGATACACCAACCTGTGCACAGCCTGGATTGCTTACAAAAAAGCCTATGACTCAATGCCACACACCTGGATCACTGAATGCTTGGAGATGAACAACATCAACAGGATTCTAAGAGCCTTCATGGGAAACTCAATGAAGTTGTGGAAAACCACCCTTGAAACCAATGGCAAGCCAATTGTACAAGTGTCCATCAAATGTGGCAAATACCAAGGTGACGCTCTGTCCCCACTGCTGTTCTGCAGAAGTCTGAACCCCCTCAGCCAAATAATCAATAAGACTGTCGATGGATACCAACTCAGATATGGGGCCACCCTCAGTCACCTCCTCTACATGGAGGACATCAAGCTATATGCTAAGAGCGAGCTCGACATTGACTCCCTGATCCACACCGCCAGGATCTACAGTCCTGACATTGGGATGTCATTCAGGCTTGAGAAATGCAGTCGGATGGTGACAAAGAGAGGCAAGGTAGTCCACACAGAAGGGTCTCAGTCCCAGAAGGAACAATAGCAGACATTGAGGAGTCTGTTACAAGTACCTTGGAATTCCACAGGCAAATGACAACCTGAAACAGGCAACAAGGAAAACTGCAACAGCCAAATACCTCCAAAGAGTAAGGCAAGTTCTGAGAAGCCAGCTCAATGGCAAGAACAAGACCCGGGCAATAAACAGTTACGCACTACCAGTCATCAGATACCCTGCAGGAATAATAAAATGGCCAAAGGAAGAGATACAGAGCACAGGTACCCCCAGGCCGAGTTGGTGGCTGATCACGGCCAGCGCTCGGTCTGGTCACCGCGTCCTGGAGGAGTTTAATCCTCCGGTTAGTTGAGGCTTTTTCGCTGCGCGCCGGCCGCTGGGTCAAGGCTGCTTCCGGGGTTCGCCTTCCCGCTTGGACTCCGGCGGTGGAAGCGATAGGAGCGTTGCCTGTACCGGACCCCCCGCTGCAGCTGCTACTCACACTCGGAGAGTGTTTCGCTCCCCCGGATGGTAATGCCGACGTGGCCAGAGATGGTCCCTGCCCGCTGCTCCCCCCAGCAGTGGCGCACCCTGCGGCGTCTTCGTTTGCCAGAGCAGAGAACCGGTTGGATAATATGAGTTGGGGAGGCGTTGTTGGCAGTGTAAACCTCGACTGGGTTTTTCTTGAGCCCCGAACAAATACCTCGACCCAGGATGGATGATCTCTCGGTGTCGAGCAGGAGGAAGGCCGCGCAGTCTCTGGGTCCCACGGAAGTGTGTTCTGGGTGACGGTCAACCTAGTGATCGCCTGCGACTGCTTTGCAGCAAGTTGGTAAGCGCTGGCGAGGAGAGTCCCTTTTTAGGCGAGTTCATCAGCAAGTTTGACTAATTCATGCTTGAGTCTGGTGACAGTATCATTCATCTGGACACAGCTGCAGTTTACACAAGCCATTGTGATACCTGCACTCCTCCACACCAAGCCACCGCAGCGCCAGAGGAGTTCAGACTTCTTCTTCTGCAGCGTCAGCGCCTCTCAACCCAGCCGGATGATCGGTATCTCCACGCCGTGCTCGCATTCGCAGCCGGCACCACACCAAACAAACGGTCCCAGAAGCAAACGTAGGGCTGTACCTCGTCGCCAGTTTTGTTGTGTACTCCTCCTGGTTTCACAACTTCAAATAAAAGAACGGGAGGCCAAGTTGAGCTGCACACGAGTGTTTGAATTCGCCATCTTTCGCATACACTCTTACACGTGACTTCGCTTCTTTTTCTTTCTAGCAAGAACATTCTACGGCAAAACATTAGGGACAAAAATAACACAACCAATATGTAAGTTCCTGTTGGCCCCGCCTCCAACATTTGATGAGTTTGATTGACAGATTGTCCCGGTCTGACTTCAGTGGGAGGGGCGTGGACTTCTAACAAGCTCACTCTTGATTGGTGACAGTAGTTGTACTCCAATGGTGACTCAGACCGACTCGGACTAATCTCTGTCGTCTGGCTCCAACATGGGAAAAATGGCGCCTGAATAGGATTCATCTGGTTATAGCCGGAGATGAGACATCTTCTATGGGTGATGTCACACTGGCTCTGTCCAGTTCTCTTCTACAGTGAATGGGTTCCATGTCCAGACTTTCCAATGGTGTTGCTGTGATGGACAGGAGTGCAGTCATGATAGTGCAGTAGTGATGTGTGAGTCATGAATGACTCGTGAGTCATGATTCATCTTCTCCACTGACTCACTAACTGACTCTGAGGTTGAAGGTGTCACCATGACGACGCCGTGCTGGATGCTGGAAAATATCTGCATCCAATCACACTGCACAAACAGATGCCACGCCCACCGTGTGGATGAAGAAACTTCAATCCTCCAATGGATAAAGTTCTTCAGATAAATGGAAGTGGAGTTTCTCATCAGCAGTGTCCAGAGGATTGAGGGATCAACCCTGGTACTGAGGCTTAGTGGATGTGGATGTGTGCTGGCTGACTCGGACTCGGTTTCAGACCACACAAGTCTTTTCTCATTTCTAAATGACTGGACTTGTAACAGAATGTCTTTTTATCAAAGAGAAAACTCATTTCAGGCTCAGTTTCTCCTTCAGAAACTTGATTCCAGAGTCGATGGGTTGCAGCATATTCTGCAGAACGAGTTTAGGAGTGACGTGAGCAAAAGATGAGGGTGTTGAGGAAAAAATGAACTCCAAACAAGAATGAAACTTGTTTCTTCCAGAATCAAACAGGAGATTCTTTCTGCAATCAACAGAGTCTAAAAAGAAGTAGAAGAAGTCCTGAGATTTGAAGAATCAGCCCCTCCAAATCTTTCATTTGTTCTGGACAAATGTTCCTGTTCTGATATGGAACCTCCACGTTGGGTTTCTTTCCTTTCTTTATTCAGACCACAATCCAGGTAGATTCTGGATAGAATTGAGTCTGCAATGCCAGATAGAAATCCAAGAGCATCAGCTGATCCATCTGTGAAGGCAGCAGCTCTTACTGGAGAAAGAAGTTTGACGTCAAGCAGCTCCAACACCAATCTAACAATCTGTTAGTAGTGAATGAAATCCTACTAAAGGAGGAAAACATGTGGGAGTTTCTCCAACCATTTCTGCTCCTTTTCATTCAGGAGCTTCTTTCCTTTAAAGGACACAGGATCCTTGATCTGCTTTGATGGAGAAAACATCAACAATCCTCCCAAACATGAGACCAAATGGCTCTAAGAACAGCATTTGTGTTCACCTCGCTTTACTCTGAGAAGGATAGGAGAGGATCTCTCAACAAGTCCATTCCAATAGTGTGAGATTTCTCCATCATCTGCATAATTCCTTCAAATGTACTCCTTGATCAGAATGGATGTGCTTAGGGAATCCATATCCAGTGAAAAAGTCCTTCATGAGTTTCTGACATGAGCAACAATGTCCCATTCATTCCAACCCTCACCAATGACCAGGTACATACCTGACCCTGATGACCAGCCAAATCCTGGATTCCTTGAAGGATCTGTGCTTTGAATGAGTCTGGAACAACAAACTGCTGGATAGTTGGTGGATTTTCTCCAGGAACTCATTAGAATCCAGAGCTTTGGCCAAGAATCCAAACATTCCAATGTTTTGAGGAGGTTTTGTTAGGATTTGATGGAGAAATGAATCAGCTGGAGGCAGAATGAGGGAAAAGTCCATTTCCTGTCAGTCTGACCTCTTGAAATCTGTCCTTGTTTTCTCAGCATGTTAGATGTTGAGTTTCCAGTTAGATGACTCTAAAAACCTCTTCATAGCATTTAGGAAGGACTTTTATGTCATTAAAGTGAGAAAGTTCATAGTGTCTATAGGATTCATAGCTTCTTGTTCTTTGAAGGAGCATTCACACAACAAATTCACATGCTCCGCCCCTCTTTCATTGATGTGTTCTGAGCTTGTCACTGCATGTGGGAGGAGCTACCAGCTGATGTTTGAATCCTGACATGGAGCGGTGTCTGTATATAGATGTGTATATAAATGTGGTTTATTTCTTGTGAATAGTTGTATCCAAACATCAGTAATCCCGTCTGGATGTCTGGTTCAGAGGATTCGAGTTCAGTTCGTCATGCTCCGTCTCACTCTCACTCCGGGGAATGTGTCTGGATCACAGCCGCTTCCACTGTGTTTCTGTGTCTCTGAGTTTGAAGGCTGTCCCGCATTAACCTGAAGGGGCGGGGCTTCTCTTATATTATTATCTCGATGAAAATAATAAAAATGTCTAAAGTTCAGGAACCAGGGCAGGCAGCCCCCCACCCCCCACAGAGGCCGTCTGTCTGCAGGAGGATCTAGTGAACGAGCTCCACTGGACTAAAGGAGGCGGGGTTACTGCTGCCAGAGAGCCACCGCGGTAGGCTAGCGGTAGGGTCCCGCCTTCACCTGTCCTGGTAACTCCAGGCCCAGCAGGTGGAGGAAATAGGTGGAAGTTCAGGACAAAAACGCTCTTTGATTAATATTCTACCTGCTGATCGAGTCACTGAGTGTGTAGTATTTCTCTATGAGAGCTAAAGCTAGCAGTAGCTAACAAAACACCTGCTGAGTGTGTAGTATTTCTCTATGAGAGCTAAAGCTAGCAGTAGCTAACAAAACATCTGCTGAGTGTGTAGGATTTCTCTATGAGAGCTAGAGCTAGCAGTAGCTAACAAAACACCTGCTGAATTGTTCTACAAACATTCTTCCTTGTTTTTAGTTACACTTTGTGTTTTAGTCAATTTCCAAGAAAATGTTCAATAAATTAGTTTTAGTGAAATATTTTCTCTTAAAGTAAAAGAACAAAAGTTGAAAATCAAAGACTGAATGTGGAATAAAAACATCAGAGATTGATGTTTAGCCTTATAACACAACCCTAGTCTAAGTTCAGAGATAGTTTGTTGTTGTTGCTATGACAACTCTGCATCTCTTGGTTTCACAACCATCATTTCTTGACAGCAACAAGAAAAGCTGCAGAAAATGTTGCTTTTCATTTCCATCCTTGGTCACTTTAGAATCATTTGTTCATTTTAGATCCTTGAAGGACAATTTGTAATGAACATCCGTGTGACCTCAACACTGTCTTCATCAAAGGTCTTACCTTGCTCTTCAGAGCTACCAGAGCTGTCAGCTTCTCATCAAACCTTGGAGTAAGACTCGATGCAGGAAACAAAAATCCCAATCCAGCTGCCAGACATGAGAGGAGTCGAGTGTAGTTTAGTGGAAGTGGATTAGTGAAATCAAACACCAGCAGGTCAACAACGGATGAAAACAAGTAGACAAGAAATCACTTTTTAAGGAGCAACCATTGACTGGATAAGAGAACTGGACCGAGCTAGTATGACATCACCCATAGAAAATGGAATTCCATTCCAAGCTCAACCAAAAAGTCATTCAGCATGAATCTGGAGCAGACACGAGATTAGTAACTGTCTGATCTGTGTTAGTCGCTGTAAGTCAACGTTTTCTGATTGTTCGTCAGTCAAACGTTGAGACTATGACTACTTCATTCATCAGGAGTGAAAGCAGCTCTGGAGAATCTGTCAAACATTCAAACCTTCAACCAGTTGACCAGCAGGAACCACATGATGTGATTGAAGCATCTGATTGGCCCGTTTAGAACTTGAATAACTAAGAAACATGAAGATGAAAAAATAGGATTAGCTAAAAAAGTGATGAAATGAAGAATTGTTCTTCTGACCAAAACACACACGTCTCCCACATACAATCCTGATCAATTGAATCAGTTATTCCTACATTTATGGACATGTTCCATTGGACATGTAGTCATAAAATGAGTTCCAGGTTTGTTCTTCTGAACCTCCACAGTGGATGAAGCCCTCACATCCTCAGGCAGGCTTCACAGGCCAGGTCCACCGTGCTGACATGTGGCCTCGCTGTGACTTTTGGAACCACCAGCAGACCTGAGATGAAAAATGAAGGTTCAATTCCATGAAAGCTTTAATAAACCATTAAAGAACCTTGGGGTGGATCCTGAAGCTGACTGAGAATCCCACAAATTTGCTCTTTCTGTCTGGTCCTGGTTAAAAGACCTGCAGCTGAGTTTGGAAGGAGCTGCAGATGATTGATGATAGAACATTCCAATTGTCTTTTCTAAATGTTATGATGGCATGTATTCATACTTCTGCTCTGGAGAGAAGCCATGCTGTAGTCTGGGTGGGATGATTGTCTTACAGATGAGTAACATCTACACATTTTACAGATGACTTTGATTCTTGATTTCATGAGCATTTTTACTACTCATGAATGATGTCTGAAGGTGTTCTTTTAATCATCATATCATCCACAAATGAAAATTCTGGACAGATGATGCAACAGAAAGAGCAAGTCTGCTGCTTGAGGACTTCAAGTTTACTAGATCAGCTGTCCTCACTTCTCCAGTAGAGCTGGTATCGGTTCTGATTTCCAGAAATGATTCGATTCACAAGAACCTGAATCCATTTGATTCTGATTTTTTCCATTCTTTGATTCAATTTGAGAAAAAGATTAAGGGGTACGATGGGTACATCGAGGGCCACACCCATAGCAGGTAATGTAGACTTGAACCATCAATGTGGGACAGTTGGTTTAAAGGTGGATGGGTGCTGGCCTATGTACAATCAACCAACTTTTTGAAGGGAGTATCCTACAATGGTTCGCTCAATTACAACAAGAGTTTTTATTACCCCGCAAGATCATTATCTGATCTACAAATAAGACACTACATTCAAAACCAAGCAAAATGGGGAAGTATTAAGGCAGAACCAACCAGCATTGAGCAATATTTCATAACTAATCAGGAGAAGCATTTACAGACCAGAAAACATATATCATATGTTTACAAAACGCTGATGGGAGATTTAAGAGATAACACCTTTGAAATTAGAAATAAATGGGAATTGGTGTTAAATGCAACATTTGGAGGGAGATGTGTTACATGCCACAAAGGAATCAATAGTAATTTATGGAAGGAATTTGACTGGAAGGTTAAAATGAGATATTTTAGAACCCCAATGATAATCTCACAATTCTACAAAACCGTTTCTCCACTATGTTGGAGGAACTGTGGTATGATGGAGGATCACTCACACATCTTCTGGGACTGCCCAGCACTTTGTGGATTCTGGCGGGACATAAGATGTAACGAGCTGCATGAAATACATTCCTTACAGAAATCAGGGTTTGACTAATTTCTCTTTTTAATCAATATAAACTATTCAAACCAAGGAACACATATTCTTTAAATTCCCCCAAAACAAAATAAAAAAAAAGTCCTCTTATTCTTTTCAGTCTCTTTAAGCTCTTAGTCTCTCTCCAAGTGTTCAGATGAAAGTTTCACTGTCCAAAAAAAAAAAGACTGTAGATCCACCAGGAAACAGGAGTCCAAAAAACAATGGAATGATCTCACCAAAATTGACGTGGTTGCGGTTTCCTCCCTTTATCCATCTTTTGTGGGTAGGTTATCCTTTTTTATTTTATTTCTGGGGTCCCTCGTAGCCTTCCCCAGCCTTGTGTCTTATTCCTCCTTATGACAGCTGCCGACGCCCCAAACTTTTCTCCTCTTATAACCTTGCTGGTGACTCCACCCAATTCCTCCAGAATTCACATGGTACAAACACAAAATTCTGCACAATATTAATTAAAAAAAACAGTTGCTATTATTTTTAGAGCTATAATATTTTCAAACCAATGTGGACTTTATTCATTTCATTATTTATTTATTTTGTCCACTGGATACCTTTGTGGCAATGCTACAAAGAAATGAAACTGAAAAACTATTACACCTTAAACTTTCAGCAGATCCATGACTATTTGTATTGCATATAGGGATTGAGAAGATATGTGACCAAGACCAACAATATATACTACGCATCCTTTGGTTATTGCACAGAAATGTCTAACCTGTAACTGGAGGAAACCAACTTCTCCAACAAGCACGGAATGGATGCAAAGACTTCAACAAGTTTATGCTAACTGCTAAACTCCAAATGAAAATGGAATTATTCACTAAAAGATGGACTCATGGAACAATGTACCTAGAAAATAATCATGTATCAACCTTTAGTCAAGAAAAGCTCTGTTTGTTTTATTGTTGGAATGCATAGAACTGAGCAATAAAATACAGTTAAAAAATATATATATATTTCCGTAAGAGTTTAGAAAAGTAATGCCTGTAAGTAAATAAAGATGTTCATTTAGTCATTAATGCAGTTTTTCAACCTTTTTTCATCCACTTTTTCAATGAAAAAACTCCTGCGGCACACTGGTATCCAATAAGGTAAAAAGTAAAGTTTTAGTCTGTATTGCTGTACAATCTAGTTCAGGGGTATTCAACTCCAGGCCTCGAGGGCCGCATTCCTGCAGGTTTTCCAACATACCCGGATCTGGCATGCTCCAATTGGTTGGACACACCTGAACCAGGTAATCAGTCATGAGTAAAGTTTGGATATCTGGAAATTATGCAGACACTGTGGCCCTCGAGGCCTGGAGTTGAATACCCCTGATCTAGTTTATATTTTTCATATTTTTTTGGTACCATTAGTCAATTTGCTCAAGTTAAACGTCCACCTCTTCATAACAGTCTACATTTATTATCATTAAAGAAGGATAAAAAAATCTTTAAAAAAAACCTTCTAAATAATCAATTTTTAATGAATGTTTCTTTTTTTTAAGAATACTTCCAAAATTTTCAAAGTAAAACGGTCTTTCCTTGTTTCCCTCCACAGTCGTGATGGGTCTGGCTTCTTTTCTCAGAGATTCAGTTCTTTTGCATTAGCTCTCTGTGAAAACAGTGGCTTTTCAGCTACCAAATGGCTTTTTAAGTTGTTTTTTGCTTTATTCCATTTATTATAAACTACAATATAAGATTATGCACACATCCAGAATGTAACCATGTTTTCATTCATTTTAAAGTGTATATTGTGTTTTATGTTATTTATCCCTTCCAGACAGAATGTAATTATTAGTTATTCAGTTTTTAACTCTTTACATTTTAAGTTTTTTTCCTTTTAAACACATTTGAAGTGAACAACACAAAACTGTGCAACCCCAATCCAAAATACAAATTAAATTGTGTAAAAATAATAAATAAGGACTTTTATTCACATTAACATTAAGAAAGACAAAAGAGTCTCAGCTTTCAGGATGAATTCTGGTTTCTTCCCGCCCCCCACTTCCTGAAAGCCTAGCTTGTGGCTGGTTTTACGGTCAGATTGCGGTAACATTATTCTGATTAAAAAGTCATTTATAGAAACAAAGAAACATTTCTTTTACAATCTTGCTGTTAAGAATGATAAAAAAAAGGTCTATATAAGTGTATTGCAAAATCCAAGAACCAGTCAGAAGTTTAAAGTTCATCACTGCAGCAATTTTGAAGAGATTTTTTGCTAGGACTGGCTTGTCATTGATTGTATAGAGTCCACGGGTATTGTCTGCGCCGTTTTTCAGCCATGTCATTTTCTCCTTGTCTGAGGAATTGGCTTGCATATCCATGATGATGTCGGTGGAAAGTGTACCATCGGTGTCCATGATGAATGCAGTGGTTTGAAAATGTCCATGTAGGCCTAAAGCGGCTTCTTTTGCCACTGCGTCAAACTTTGCATTTCCTTGGGAGACTGGGTTTTGACTAGGGTTGGGCACCGAAGTTCGGTTCCAAGTAGGAACCGTTATGATTTGCGCGGTTCTACCGAAACCGAAAGATGCGGCTGCAAACGGTGCCGGATTTCAGTTCCAAATTTCATTGAAGTTTCATTTGTCTGTGGACATGTCAATCACTTGTACTCCCTTCTGATTTTTTACGATTCAGCCTATCTATTTACTTTCTTGTGTTCGTGGGCGGGCTCATATAAAACCGCCAACAGCGCAAGCGCGCGCATCTAAAATGCCGAAGCTAAAGCGCTCGAAGGTCTGGCTGTATTTTACAGCAAAAACTGAAAATTCAGCTACGTGCAACCGATGCAGCAAGATTATCTCGTGTGGCAGAGGTAACACCTCAAATCTCAGCAAACATTTGACCACGCATGGGATTGCATTAAATGCAGAAAATTGCACGGTCTTTCACTGCTGGGGGGTTGTAAAGCGTGAAGGAACACACTCTAGCACATCCTCTGGAGGAGTGTCACTTTGAGATGGTCGGCTTCCGCAACGTCGGTGGGCGGGACTTTCGCTGTGAATAGTGGAGTTTCCGCAATTTTTAAACAACGCTGGAGCCCCATCCCAAAATGAAACAATGAATCGTTTCCTCCTTGTTGGGCTGCTAATAGCAGAAAGCCCGGCTCGGCTCCGCCCACCACCACAGTGGGTTGTCATCATCTGGTGCGCTTTGCAGCCGTGTGATTGACATTTATCTTCCGCCTTATTTTATTGAAATAAAATATTGCTTTTGCCCAAAAACAACTGCAAATAAAATGCCACATTCCTGATTTAATTTAATAAATGTCAGGCTAAAATTTCAAGGACGTTTAAGTTTATTTAAAGGAGTTTTATATTATGCTTTATATTACGTGCGCACAGCTGCACGGCAGGAGGGAGTCTGCGCTTGTTTGAAGCCGTTCTGCTTTGGATTTAGGAAGATAAAACTTATTTTTTATTACTGAAGTACCGCAATAAGCACCGAAAGGGAACCGAAACCAAAGAACCGCGGTAGCACCGGAACCGCATCAGATCCCATTGGTGCCCAACCCTAGTCTTGACCTTGAGTGTGGGCAGCACACTTGCATACTGCGATGTGCAGGGGGAGTAGCACAGCACTCAGCAGGGCTTGGAGTAGTTTGGCATGTTGAACAGGTTTGCCTGAGGAAGTCATCATGCCTCTGCGGGCCCATTGGGCAGCAAAGAGATGGAGGGTGGAGAAGGCATACTGGCTGTCAGTGTAGATGGTGACTGACTGACCAGTAGCAGCTTTGTATACTTGAGTCAGGGCTATTATTTCTGCAGCCTGTGCAGAGAAATGTGAGGGAAGTTTAGAGGCCTCTATAATCGTGGTATGAGACACCACTGCGTAGCTGAGTTATTTTGTCCTTTAGGGTCTTTGGAAAGGGAGCCATCGACGAACCAGACATGGCCGTCGGGAAGGGGGAGGTGCTGGAGGTCACCACGTGGCTTGCAGGGTTTTTCAGTATCTGCAGCACAGTCATGTGTGGTGCCGTCGTCAGGGGTCGGAATTAGTGAGGATGGGTTTAGGGAGGTGCAGCGCTGTATGGTTAAGTGTGGTTGGGCTAGCAGAGTAGATAGAAGGGCCAAATGTCTGGCAGGTGAAAGGAATGACATCTTGGTCTGAGTAAGAAGCATGTCAACAGAATGTGGAACCTTCAGGGTGAGAGGATGGAACAGAACCACCTCTGCTGATAGCTGTACAGCTAGTGCGGCCGCACAAACAGCTTGTACGCAAGGTGGGAGAGCTCTTGCAACAGGGTCTAGGTGTCTGGAGTAGTATGCCACGGGTCTGAGTTTCCCACCGTAGAGTTGTCCTAACAGTGAGGTCATGAAGGAGTTCTTTGCATCTACATTCTGAATGAAGGGTTTTGAGTAGTCTGGCAGAGCCAGCATGGTGGCTCCAGTCAGCTGCTGTTTCAGGGAAGTGAAGGAGCTTTCTGCTTCAGGGGGCCAGGTGATGGGGCATGGATCCCCATAGGTTGGTCGTAGATGAGAGACAAGAGTGGTTGTGTAGCGGCAGCGTAGTTGGGGATCCATGAGCGGTAAAAGTTCACTAGGCCAAGGAACTGCATCATCTGGCATTTAGTCAGTGGTCGCGGGGCATGTAGAATGGCTTGTTGTCTTTTTGGAGTGAGTGCACGGCCATCAGGACTGAGGTCATGGCCTAGAAATACAACATGTTGTTGGACCAGTTGAAGTTTGTGGAGGGAGGCTTTGCAACCAGCAGCTGCCAGGTGTTGGAAGAGGGAGGTGGATGTTTGCAGGTTGTGGTCAGGGGTGTCTGAGGCAATGAGGATGTCGTCCACATAAACAAGGATTTGGGAGTGTTGCGGAATGGAAAGTCTGCAACACAGACTTGAATGGCTGCTGTTTCAGTTCCATCCTGCAGGTGTTGGTGTTGCTGTGGTTATCCGCTCGGGGGCGCTGTCTGTCATTTGTTTCATCTTGTGGGTGCATCACTACAGCAGCCACAGTTGTGCTTTGTTTGGCCTTGGCCTTATCTTGACAGAGGAACAAGCTGAAGGTTCTCTGTCTGCAAACTCTGACACCCCCCCCCCCCCCCCCCTGTGCTTCAGGCTTTGATTAAGCTCTAACAGTTACACACACATCATGACCATAGTTGGGAGAGCAGAAGAAGAAAGTTGAATAAACTCTTCAAGGACAAGAATCTAAGCAGGTGTCTATGTGGTGATAAAGCATGGCCGTGTTTTTGTGCGTGCGTGAGAGAGCGTCTGAGTGAATAAGTGTGTGCGTGTGGTGTGCGGCTTCGACTGCAGGAACAGGAATGTGATTGAAACAGCACAGTAGAAGAATAACACAGTTTTGCATATAGATTTTTGTTTTGTTCATAGGTTTTTGATTCTAACTTTTTTTCAAAGGACTTAGAACTTAGAAACTTAGAGGAAACTTAAGGGAAAACGTAATTTTAGAAGAAAACTTAGAAGGCAAACATAAACGAAGACTCAGAGAAGACTTAAACGTTCTGTTAGTCAAATCATACACACACACAAACGCAGTAACTCACTCAGACGGCTTTATTGCATTCAGTCTGTTTGAGCCAGTCTCACACACACAAACGCGCATAGCCCACACACACACAAACAAATCCTCGCACGTGCACGCGCAGCACCTCATTCATTGACAGGCTCTTTTACATTCACTCTGTCCGGACAGTAGCACACTCTTTCACTCTTTTATTTATATTTTATAAGCTCATATGACAACAAATTATTCTTATTAAACTCTTTTTACTCTCAATTTGTCTTAACCATTAATATTGTACTTTTAATCACTTTTATTTTGTACTTACACGCGACGCTTCTTTTGTTCAGTTCACTTCTTTTCCTCCTCCAGGAAACTTTTATTCTCTTCTATCTAACTTTTTAACTTCTTATTTGTTTAACTGCTCAACGATAAGCACGCTTTACACGGTCATTACTGTTGATTAGTCAATAAAAAAACACTTTTTCCCGTGTGTGACAATGGTCTGTTCGGTTCGATCCAGTTAAGTGAAGAATATTTCACTTCCCATTAACAGACAACCTAGTTAGAACTAAGCACTTTTCTTTCCGTGTGCGGCAAACGGTCCGTTCGGTTCGATCCAGTTAAGTGAAGATTATTTCACTTCCCATTAACAGACAACCTATTTGGAAATTCTCTTCTCACTGTTTAACTTCTGTACTCTTTTTAAATCTCTTAATCTCTTTTACTCGTTATTAGACTGAATTTAAACAAACTGACCTGGTTCGTTGGTCCTAGGAGACGTCACCGTCTCGGAGGGCAGCGGTGGGAAAGTCCTATCGACCGGCCACAGACACAGAGTCAAACGTCGTGTCCGAGGTCTTCTGTTCATGTGTCCTCGTAACGGACCCGCCCTGCAGCAGGGTTTCAGTCCCTTTCCCCCCACGGTTCTCCTCGATCGGCTGTTGTCTCCCGGGTTTCGACACCAACTGTTAAGAACGATAAAAAAAAGTTCTATATAAGTGTATTGCAAAATCCAAGAACCAGTCAGAAGTTTAAAGTTGAAATTATTCTTTGCAAAGAGAGAGAGAGTCGGCTGGAAGACTCATCCAGAGTGTCTCCGTCCGGGTCTCCGTCCGGGTCTCCGTCCGGGTCTCTCCGTCCGAGTCTCTGGCCTCCACGCCCCACACAATCACTTTTATTAATTAAACAGGAACTTCTAAATATGGTCAGGTTGACGTAATATCAGCCCATAGTCACAGAAGTTAATAGATGCAGCAAAATGCAAGAATTCTCAAGGAAAGCGATAAGAGTAATACCATAAAACGAGTTGTTTTCTACTTCTAGCAGTCCAAGGATAGATGCTGGAACCAGCAAAGACTGGTTTGAGCTGGTATGTTGGAATAAAGTGTGCAGACAAAATTCAAGGCTCACAGACAACTTCATGTTCATATTCACAACACTTGCATATTCCAAACTATCTAACAGAGTTAAATCAGGGCCCGTTTAGACGAACACAGAGTGGATTCCCTAGTGATGATAAATGTTTTACATGTGTGAAAATGGGTTATTTGCTGCGGTACACCTGACCATCTCCCACGGCACACTGGTTGAAAAACACTGTTCTGGAACTCCACTACCAACCTGTGCAGAATCTTCTCTAACACAGAGCAGATCATTACTGACAGAAGAAACCAGATCTCATCCTCAAAGCTCAGACTCTTTTGTCTTTCTTAATGTTATTGTCAATAAATGTCTTTATTTATTGGTTTTGGACACTTTCATTTGTATTTTGGATTGTGGTTGCAGAGTTTTGTGTTGTTCAAATGATTTTGAAAGGAAAAAAAAGCTTAAAATGTATCGAGTTAAAAACTGAAAAGTTAATAACTCGTCCTTTTTTATTTATTTTGTACATTTTATCTGGAAGAGATGAATAACAGCAAATAAAAAATAATGTACACATTATGTGAAGAAAAACATGTTTACATTAGTTATGGATATTGTGCATAATCCTACATAGTAGTTGATAGTAAATGAAATAAAAGAAAAAACAACCTAAAAATCAATTTGGTAGCAGAAAGAGCTGCTGTTTACAGTGAACCAATGCAGAAGAACTGAATCTCTGAGAAAAGACAGAATTCCATCAGGAAATAAGGAAAGGTTGATGTTTTGACTTTGTCTGGAAGTTTTGGAAGTATTCTAAAAAAAAAGAAAGAAAAAGTAATAAAACAGATTATTTAGAAGTTATTTTTAAAATATTCTTTAATGATAATATAGGTACAGTATTTTGAAGAGATATATGTTTAACTTGAGCAAATGAACTAATGATACTAACATATTTGCAGCAGGAAGTTGAGGGGGGGTGCAAAAGAGTAAGTTCTTCATGGGGGGTAATTGAGAAACACTGATCTAGTTCAAAGTGACCTTCAATTCTCAATGAATAATTCACTTTGCAGTCTGATCATGTTTGAAAATGCATTTTAATATTTAGGATTCAAGATGAAGAAACATAATTTAATCTGATGTTTGTGAAATCAAAGAAAAATCAAGTAGATTTGAAATATTCTTCTTTTTTTGTTTCCATAATCAGAGGTGGACTTAACATTAAGAAGAGATAGGCGATCGCCTGGGTCCCCCAACAATCTGGTTGCCCCGAACTGAACAAATATTAAAATGTCAAAAATATGATGTCCATCATTATTTACTTCTGTCATAAAAATAAATCACTGTATCAGACATATCATGTGAAAGTGTTTCTTCCTCCCCCGTCCCACTACAGCAATGGTATATTCCAGTCAACAGTAGAGAGACTCACTAGTTAGGAGCAGAGACAGTGTTGCCAGATTTACAGTTTTCAGCACTTTTTTTTTTTTTTTTTTTCAAAAATGTATTTAGTCAGGTAGACATAATTGTTGGGGTTCTGGGATTGTTTGGTAACTTGTAGATCCTTTTTTAACCTTTCAACTAGGAAGGTGTGGTCAGGGTTCCATAAATGTAATTTATCTGTTTGATTCTAATAATTTTTATCCTGAGAATGGCTGTATTTGGTGTATTTCCTGTTCAGTTTCAGCGTGAGGCTGTGAGCTCTGCTGCACAGGAGATTACGCAATCACATGTGAAGTGGCTTTGATTGTCTCTACTCAGTATATATTATAATGCTTTATACATTTTTACTTTCTTGATTGATTAATTGATTGATTTCAAGCATAGATTGATAAATACAGAACAAAAACACACAATTATTTCAAATTTATTTATAGAAAAAATGAAAGGCATTGATTAGAAAATAGAAAACAAACAAAACAAAAATAAACATTTATGTCACATTTGGTGGATTCATTTTTTGTGATTATTAACTAAAGTCAGTAGAGTTTGATTGATTGCTTGAAAAGGAGTGGGAAGAAGAGAATTTATATAATCCCACCTCTACGTAGTTACTTCATTTCACTGTTTTTCATAATCATGTAATCCGGTTCAGATCAGATCAAATGAAAGTTGTTTTTTTTTTTTTCAATAACAAAGTGAAGTTCTTGTTGATTATTGATTCATCTCAAACATTATTTCAGTAAACAGTAACATCAATCAAACATCATGTAACTGATATGTAATATTCATTGATTATCATCATAATACAACTTCATATTGATGCAGAAAAATAATAATTATACTTTGAAATCAAGTTTTCAAGTAACATTAGAGTTTATTGATCATTCTCTGAAAGAATTCTTATATATTTATAGTAAACATGAATGATTCACACAATATGTAATAATCATTGTTTATCAATAGAACGCATAAATACATGAATCCAGTGATATTAATAGTATAATGTAGTATTGCTACTTATTTCTGAACAAAGCACTGGTGACTCAAAACAGGTGAACTGAATTAAACAACACAATATGAGGAAATCAAAATATGTGTTGTACAAATAAACATGAAATAAATACATATTTTAACTCAAAGAAATGTTTTTGTTTATTTACAAATCAGTTACATGTATCAAATAAGGGAAATGAAATGAGGTGTGCATTGTGGTTACCGCCCTTTTGTTGTGGGTGTGGCAGAGTATGCTGACATCACATCTTGGTTCATCTCTCTGTTTTTGGAGCGTTTTGTGAAGTTTCTAGGTTTTCTTTGTCATGTTATTCTGTAGTTTTTCTTTAAGCAGCTTTCCTCTTATTTCTCCATCAACAATGGTGATTTATTTGTTAAAAAACGAACATTAAATGAGTCTGATTGATCCTTCTGCGTCCAAGCCTAGCCTGCTCTGCATTTGGGTTCTTGAACTCTAGCCGTAACATGAACCTACTTTATGTATAATTCTGATGGATCGTTTCTGAAGCAGAAAGTGAGGATGGAGTGAACTCTTAGAATTATTACTACAGATTTTTATACTAACACTGAGAGAGATGAAATGATGATTTGAAGAGGTTTTTCAAAAAGTGATCAAATGAAGAATAGTTATCAGAGCGACTGTAAAAAGAGGAAAAGAGAAAGCAAGAAATGTGTTGTTATACATCCTAAAGAAAGAGAGACAAAATATGAAAAAGAAAAACAGATCAAATGAACTCAAAAGAAGATAAAGAAAGTCAAGAATAAGAAAAGAGATAGAAAAAGAGAGAAAACACAAAGAGAGATACAGAATTTATTATTCTGAAAACATTTCTTTAGTTTTTAATTGACTCTACTGTTTTCTTTCCTTCATTCAGGTATTTTATTTATTTTTCCTTGTTTAGTAAAACCTGACATATTAAAGAAAAGACAGATAATGATCATTTGTGAGGGATTCATAAATGAACTCTTTCAATAAATGTCATGTTTAACATTTAAATGTGATTTCAGTTTTTAGATTCTGATCAAAACATTTAGATTGTTGACATTCATGTTATCTTAAAGTGGACCAGTAAGGAAGTTATTAGACTCCATGTTTTTGGGTCAGAAAGCTAACATCCCCCCTCCCTCCCTCCCCCCAGGATCATAGATTTTCATTTCCAGGTCATCATTTCAACTGAAAATGTCATCTGTCAGTCTGTCATCAGGACGGGTCCACCTGACTGAATGTACCAAGTTCCAGCTGCATCACTGCTCCTGAACACACTTTTCTGTCTGATTTCAGGTTGGAGTTCTGCAGTTTGTCAGATATCAGCTGTGAAGTTCTTGAATCAGCTCTGAAGAAGAACCCGTCCAATCTGACACAGCTGGACCTGAGCTGGAACCGGAACCTGCAGGATTCTGGAGTTGTTCATCTGGGTGGTTTTCTGGAGAGTCCAGACTGCAGACTGCAGACTCTGAGGTCAGACTCCATGTTTCTGTTGTGTTCATATCAATATGATGACAAAGTTGGGTTGACACTAAAGTACAGACTTGAGGCTGACACTTCCTCATCACTTCCTTCTTCTCTCTGCTTTCATCTGAATGTGGAATCTAATTGGTTAGAAAATATGCTCATTTAGCCACACCCATCAAACAGTCTTCTACTAATGAGCCACTCCCACATCGCTGTACCATGAGACGTGTCAGAAGGAGAACATGACTGGCCCTCCTGAAACAGATAAAAGTGAAAGAGGTTTAGAAGCAGCTGTCATCCATCCATCATCCATCCATCCAACCATTCATCCATCCATCCACTCCCCCAATGTGCACTGATGCAGCCGTGGCACGTGAGCCCCCCCCACACCTCCAATGAATGGAAGACACAGATCAGATTTATCTATTGTCAGGAGTTCTAAAATTCTTCAATAGGTTTGCCTACCAACTACAGTGTGTGCATTGTAGCAGAATAGTGCATCATATGAGACAGCTTCTGAAAGTTCACGACAGCTCAAGGCCCATGTTTCCTAAAGTGAGTCAGGCTTTCCTGTCTGACAGGATCTAGAAGACTACTCCTTTTTATATGATAGACACATCCCTTATACACAAAAGAGAAGGTATTTGTATTTTTTTAATATGCCTCTCTAGCTTCAGGGGTATCTGGGGCTTACCTAATGTTGGTGAAGATGTCCCCACTCACAGAGGTCAGATGAAAGAAAAATAAAAGAAATAAACTTGGGTATGTCAACCCGTTTATTTAAGAGAAAAGGCTAAATACAACGTTATTTTTTCTCCAGCTTTATCCGCCTATTGGCAGATGTGGGGCCCCTGTCTAAAACCCCTAGTGGGGTTTCTTCTTTTTTATATCCCTGTGAAGGGTCAAATTTTTCTTTTTTCTCCCGCCAATTTCAAGTTGAGTCTATTGCTAACAAAAAGTTCCACTTCGATCGAAGTGGTGGAGAGAAGATCCGTTGACTCATCCCCACCACTGACATGGTGAGGATGGATGAGAAGTTCCTGGTATGCAAAGAGGTGCGTTCTTTTTTTTAGCCCCTCTGCGCTTAACATGATGCACCTTCCTGTCACTGGCGCCGTTGCTAGGGCCCATTGCTAGGGCCCGTTGCTGGGGCCTGTTACTTCCTGTCTTCATGTGGTTTTGCAGAAGCACAAACAGCTTGCCTTTTTAGGAAATTTGAAGGGTTTTCTGCAGGCCTCAGCAAACGTCCTGCAATACGTGCAAGTTTGATAGCATATAGTCACACATATATAATCATTTATCATACCTACGGTTATGTATTACACTTAACACACAAAGAGACCCCATAGACTGGATCTCGGGGTTTCAACACTGGTCAATATTATTATTTTATTTATTTATCACTGATTATTTCTTTCTTTCATTTTTAATTAATTAAATGTATTATTTTGCATTAAAAACAAAGATATTTGACTACATTAAAATGTTTTATCAGCACTTTTGTCATGGAAATCCTGATCCGGCCCAGCCTCACCCAGACTCCGCCTCCAGCGGCCCCCAGGTAGATTGAGTTTGAGACCCCTGTTATAGACCGTACTTTACTCACAGGAGGTCAGAGTAGTGATGGTAAACTCCATTCCTTTTTCTGACTTGAGTTTTAACGAGTCACTCACCAAAGTGAGTCGAGTCATTTCAGTCAGAGAGTGTAAAGTAAGACATGTTATGTCCAAATTATTCATATTACTAAATGAATTATTAAAGATGAAAACAAATCATTTCATTGGATGACAGAAAAAAAGAATCATTTGTAATTAGAAACATGTATTTTTCTATTTTAACACAAATTCAACTTCTGGAAAAACCAAATGAATCCAAATAAATACAATGTAAATTAGGAGAATATATTCTTTAATCTAAATAAAGGTCAGACATCAACTGAGTTTCTCTGAGTTTGTAGTTTGATTACAATATTGGTTGGTCAGTTTATGTTTTTAAAAAGTGTTGGAATTGATTCATCTTTTTTTAATTGATTATCAAATACCATAAAATGAATGAGTTTAATAATATGACAAAGCAGAAATATTTGAAGCTAAGCTAATGCTAATGCTATAGCTAATGCTAAAGCTGAGGAGAGGAAGCAGCTCCTCCTGGTGAAACGGGCTGATGAGCTGAAGCTAAGCTAATGCTAATGCTATAGATAATGCTAAAGCTGAGGAGAGGAAGCAGCTCTTCCTGATGGGACAGGCTGATGAGCTGAAGCTAATGCTAATACTAAAGCTAATCTGAACCTAATGCTAAAGCTAGTGCTAAAGATAATGCTAAAGCTGATGCTAATACTAAAGCTAGTGCCAAATCTAATACTAAAACTAAGCTAATGCTAAAGCTAATCTAAAAATAATGCTAAAGCAAATGCTATTCCAAAGCTAAAGCTAATACTAAGGGTAAAGCTAATGCTAATCTGAAGCTGATGCTTAAGCTAATGCTAAAGCTAGTGCTAAAGCTAATGCTAAAGCTAAGATAATGCTAATGCTAAAGCTGCTCCTCAAAGGATGGAGGTGACAGAGTTAGCATAAGAGCGTGTCTGGCTGCATTTCACAGCAGATCACAGAAGTTTGACAGGTCGCTGTGTCGCATCAGCCAATCAGGAGCTCTGCTTTGGTCCCGTGATTTTTTCAGTGGCGTTTTGTCTCAGTGCGGCGTTCCTCAGCGGTGCTCGCTGACAGCTGCTGCGTGGAGCACGGCGGTCTGCTGTGGTCCCCTGAACTGTGATAATTTTCTTATTTTCATCAAGACAATAATAAAAAGAGATCCTCTACCTCCAGTAGGAGGGGCGTGGACTTCTAACAAGCTCATTCATGATTGGTGACAGTAGTTGTCCTACAATGGTGACTCAGACCGACTCGGACTAATCTCTGTCGTCTGGCTCCAACATGGAAAAATGGCTCCTGAATAGGATTCATCTGGTTATAGCCGGAGATGAGACATCTTCTATGGGTGATGTCACACTGACTCTGTCCCGTTCTCTTCTACAGTCAATGGGTTCCATGTCCAGACTTTCCAATGGTGTTGCTGTGATGGACAGGAGTGCAGTCATGATAGTGCAGTAGTGATGTGTGAGTCATGAATGACTCGTGAGTCATGATTCATCTTCTCCACTGACTCACTAACTGACTCTGAGGTTGAAGGTGTCACCATGACGACGCCGTGCTGGATGCTGGAAAATATCTGCATCCAATCACACAGCACAAACAGATGCCACGCCCACCGTGTGGATGAAGAAACTTCAATCCTCCAATGGATAAAGTTCTTCAGATAAATGGAAGTGGAGTTTCTCATCAGCAGTGTCCAGAGGATTGAGGGATCAACCCTGGTACTGAGGCTTAGTGGATGTGGATGTGTGCTGGCTGACTCGGACTCGGTTTCAGACCACACAAGTCTTTTCTCATTTGAAATTCTGAATTGGGAGAAATTCCTTCATTTCTAAATGACTGGACTTTTACCAGAATGTCTTTTTAGCAAAGAGAAAACTCAGTTTCTCCTTCAGAAACTTGATTCCAGAGTCGATGGGTTGCAGCATATTCTGCAGAACGAGTTTAGGAGTGACGTGAGCAAAAGATGAGGGTGTTGAGGAAAACATGAACTCCAAACAAGAAGGAAACTTGTTTCTTCCAGAATCAAACAGGAGATTCTTTCTGCAATCAACAGAGTCTAAAAAGAAGTAGAAGAAGTCCTGAGATTTGAAGAATCAGCCCCTCCAAATCTTTCATTTGTTCTGGACAAATGTTCCTGTTCTGATATGGAACCTCCACGTTGGGTTTCTTTCCTTTCTTTATTCAGACCACAATCCAGGTAGATTCTGGATAGAATTGAGTCTGCAATGCCAGATAGAAATCCAAGAGCATCAGCTGATCCATCTGTGAAGGCAGCAGCTAATGTTTTCCTGTCTCACTCTCACTCCGGGGAATGTGTCTGGATGACAGCTGCTTCCACTATGTTTCTGTGTCTCTGAGTTTGAAGGCTGTCCCGCATTAACCTGAAGGGGCGGGGCTTCCCTTATATTATTATCTCGATGAAAATAATAAAAATGTCTAAAGTTCAGGAACCAGAGCAGGCAGCCCCCCACCCCCCACAGAGACCGTCTGTCTGCAGGAGGATCTAGTGAACAAGCTCCACTGTACTAAAGGAGGCGGGGTTACTGCTGCCAGAGAGCCGCCGCGGTAGGCTAGCTATCTTCCCCGGGATGGGTCCCGCCTTCACCTGTCCTGGTAACTCGAAGGCCCAGCAGGTGGAGGAATTAGATGGAAGTTCAGGACAAAACGCTCTTTGATTAATATTCTACCCGCTGATCGAGTCACTGAGTGTGTAGTATTTGTCTATGAGAGTTACAGCTAGCAGTAGCTAACAAAACACCTGCTGAGTGTGTAGTATTTCTCTATGAGAGCTACAGCTAGCAGTAGCTAACAAAACACCTTCCTTGTTTTTAGTTACACTTTGTGTTTTAGTCAATTTCCAAGAAAATGTTCAATAAATTAGTTTTAGTGAAATATTTTCTCTTAAAGTAAAAGAACAAAAGTTGAAAATCAAAGACTGAATGTGGAATAAAAACATCAGAGATTGATGTTTAGCCTTATAACACAACCCTAGTCTAAGTTCAGAGATAGTTTGTTGTTGTTGCTATATGACAACTCTGCATCTCTTGGTTTCACAACCATCATTTCTTGACAGCAACAAAAAAGCTGCAGAAAATGTTGCTTTTCATTTCCATCCTTGGTCACTTTAGAATCATTTGTTCATTTTAGATCCTTGAAGGACAATTTGTAATGAACATCCGTGTGACCTCAACACTGTCTTCATCAAAGGTCTTACCTTGCTCTTCAGAGCTACCAGAGCTGTCAGCTTTTCATCAAACCTTGGAGTGAGACTCGATGCAGGAAACAAAAATCCCAATCCAGCAGCCAGACATGAGAGGAGTCGAGTGTAGTTTAGTGAAGTGGATTAGTGAAATCAAACACCAGCAAGTCAACAACGGATGAAAACTATTAGACTAAATCACTTTTAAGGAGCAACCATTGACTGCATAAGAGAACTGGACCGAGCTAGTATGACATCACCCATAGAAAATGGTTTCAATTCAATTTCCATGTTTCCATCTGGAGCCAGACGAGTTAGTAAACTGTGATTGGTCCAAGTCGCTCTAAGTCAACATTTCTGTTTTTGAGTCGACGTTTCCATGACGACTACTGTCATTCATCAGGACTGAAAGCAGCTCTGGAGAATCTGTCAAACATTCAAACCTTCAACCAGTTGACCAGCAGGAACCACATGATGTGATTGAAGCATCTGATTGGCCCGTTTAGAACTTGAATAACTAAGAAACATTAAGATGAAAAAATAGGATTAGCTAAAAAAGTGAATAAATGAAGAATTGTTCTTCTGACCAACAAACGTAACTCCATCCTGTACTAATATGAAGATAAAACCCAGTTATCAAGAATCTCTTCAAACTCTTGGATCTGTTTTTGAAGCTTTATTTCAGAGGATGAAACATGGATCAAGATCTGCTGTTTAATGATGATCAACTTCCATCCAGAACTAAACGCTTCTGTTTGGAGCAGACCAGAACCAGCTTTGCAGTGGTCTCAAGTCTTTAGGTTGGGGGTGTCCCTCAATCCTTCAACCACAATGAGCAACAGCAGTGGTTGATTCTGAGGCCACGTCTGTATGTCAACTGTCTGAGATCTTAACAAGTCATGGAGCTTATTAAGAGGATGACACTAATGAAGTCATATTCATCAAATTGTGGTTCTTAGAAGTGTTTTGTAACGACAAAAGTAAGAAACATCCAGGAAGTGGTCCTGCTGTCTGAAATAGATTCAGCTTTATTTGTAGAACATTTTCCTGCTACAGAGCAATTGCTTTCCATAGTAAATGAAGAATAGAACGATCAAAATAGCAGGTAAATATTAAACAGACACACTAAAAAAACACACACATCTCCCACATACAATCCTGATCAATTGAATCAGTTATTCCTACATTTATGGACATGTTCCATTTGACATGGAGTCATAAAAATGAGTTCCAGGTTTGTTCTTCTGAACCTCCACAGTGGATGAAGCCCTCACATCCTCAGGCAGGCTTCACAGGCCAGGTCCACCGTGCTGACATGTGGCCTCGCCGTGACTTTTGAACCACCAGCAGACCTGAGATGAAAAATGAAGGTTCAATTCCATGAAAGCTTTAATAAACCATTAAAGAACCTTGGGGTGGATCCTGAAGCTGACTGAGAATCCCACTAATGTGCTCTTTCTGTCTGGTCCTGGTTAAAAGACCTGCAGCTGAGTTTGGAAGGAGCTGCAGATGATTGATGATAGAACATTCCAATTGTCTTTTCTAAATGTTATGATAGCATGTATTCATACTTCTGCTCTGGAGAGAAGCCATGCTGTAGTCTGGGTGGGATGATTGTCTTTCAGATGAGTAACATCTACATATTTATGACTTTTATTCCTGTTTTCATGAGCATTTTTACTCCTCATGAATGATGTCTGAAGGTGTTCTTTTAATCATCATATCATCCACTAATGAAAATTCTGGACAGATGATGCAACAGAAAGAGCAAGTCTGCTGCTTGAGGACTTCAAGTTTACTAGATCAGCTGTCCTCACTTCTCCAGTAGAGCTGGTATCGGTTCTGATTTCCAGAAATGACCCGATTCGATTCACAAGAGCCTGAATCCATTTGATTCTGAGTTTTTCCATTCTTTGATTCAATTTGAAGTTTTCACATTTATCCACGTTTGTGTAGAAATACAGTAATAGTCTACTATGTAATTTAAATATATATTCATACTAATTTGATCCAGATCACAGACTGTAAATGTGTCAGTGAAATATTGAGATTGTTAATATCATCCAGAGTTACATGGAGTTAGAGCTTCTAAAAGTAATGCCTGCAAGTAAATAAAGATGTTCATTTAATCTTTAATGCAGATTTTGGTCAACCAAACGTTAGCATTCGTCGTCCTACTGGAAATTCTATCGAACGTTAGAATCAAGCTAACAGACTTTAGCTTTATGTGCTAAATCGATTCATATATTTTGTGAATCAATTATTGATTTATTCAGCTTAAATCGATTCAAATCGATTCATCCATTTTTTCAACCCAGCCCGAGTCTCCAGTGCGTTACACATTGCACGTGTAGCCCCACCCCCACATGTTTAAGATGTGAAATATAGTGGAAGAACGAATGGTTGTGTGCTTGTTTTGGATTTGAACTAAAAGAGAGGAATGTGACTTTAACAACACCCCGCCCCCCTCCCCTGTTCTCAGGTAAAAGGCCTTTGTTCATTTGAACATCAGAGCTCACGTGCTTTTCATGCTCTGGATGCAGAACAAAAGTCCAAAAAACCCCTCCCCCGGTGTTTTGGAGTGCTCAATGCGCATGCTCACTGCGTGGGTTTATTGTGGGCGTGGCCAAACTGCGATGAAACCCCGCCTTCAGTCTGAACTCAGCTTAGTATCCTGGACACTCGTCTTCATCAGCAGCTGTTTTTGTTGGTCTGTCAATCACTGAATTACCTTGAAAGTGACAAAGAACGCATGTCTTCTATGATTCTTTGATTTAAAGTTCAGAATACATTTGATGTTGTGTGCAGAACAAAGGATCTGTCCCTGGGAGGGAAGGATCAGTGTTTAAAAACCTTTATTTAGACTTATTATGTTAATTATGGGGAATGTCTGTTAAAGCAAGTCAATGTCAAGTTTACCGGATATTATTTCTAATCTAGGTTTAAAAACTCTGCCGGTGCTCATCCAGCCTGTCACTCTGAATCTGCCCCCCACCCCTACCCCTACCCCCACCCCGATCATTTGTAGTAGAAAAAAGTACTTGATAAATGTCCGTAGTTACAAGCTTCCACAACAGTCACGTTCATAAATGGCGTTTCTGTTTTTGTTCCTTCTTTTTTAACAGTGTGTGGAGAGGGAAGACAAATTCTGGCAGAGGGAACGCTTGTCCCAATCCTGTGTAATCACGTCCTTTTACGGAGCAAAACAGCTTTAAAGTTGATTTCATGGGATTACCTGATCTTTGATCTCTGTCTCATAGTTTTTATCTGGACATTCTAGAAAAAATACATTAAAAGAAATATAGAGAAGATCAAATAAAATGAAGAAACTGGGGTGTATGTGAAGGCTCTGTGTTTGTATTGATCTGTAAATACTTTTCATATTTCATATTTTTTTACCTCTGTGTCCCGTTTCTTGTGTAGGACTGTTTGACGTTTTGTGTATCATTTGACATTTCTATAACATTAACAAAAATATGTTGAGTGAATGTGTCGTCATCATCATGTTCACAATCATGAACAAAGACTGAAACCCAACAAGAAGATTCATTCATCACATCCTCTCCACAGTTCAAGGGAATGCTGGGTAAAATGAAAGAACAATCACTGTTCCTCTTGGAAATGTTTATCCAAACTTCAATAAATATATGCTGAAACATGGAACATATTTCACCGTTTTCTTTGCTTCTCTCTTTTGGACTGAAGCTCTGCAGCCCTTGTGCAGCGAGCGCACCTTCATGACCCCGCCCATTCCTACAAGAGCCCACCCACAATCACTGGAAATGGCAAATTATTGGCTTGAATTGCACAGCACAGCAGCCTGACAGAATCTGTGCTCTCTCTTGTTTTATCTACGCTAGAATATATGGTTCAAAAAAGAAAGCAAAGAAAAAGTCAAACATGTCAGCAAACTCTCCAAAGCTCCAGAATCAAATCAGTCGTAATCATCCAACTTCTTTGTTCACTCTTTGGAACTAAACACGAGAGTTATGGAACTAATCAACATTCCTGAGAGAGGGGAGACACATTCTGGCAGCGGGACGCACCTTAACACAAGGATCCAATTAAGTTGTGCGTGCACGCTCCCGCGACAGGGGACGCACTTCTGGGCAAACACGCAGTTCTCGGCATGACACCGGCTCGGCACCCACGGTACTTCTGTACAGGCTCAGATGGAAAGACTGGACGGATTCCAGGATGTTTCTGTTTCCCGAGTGCCAGTATCTCTTGTCGCGAGGATACGAGTCTACTAATATTGGCCGTCATTGGTAGAAAAAGAGGAAAAACCCAGAACATCCACATACCACAAAGCAACAGACGTGCAGCCTTGCTCGCGCAGGCGCAAAAAAATACGTTTTTTGTTAGTTACTAAACAGTTGATGGGAGGACAGCGTCAGTGACCGTGATATCTATACAGAGAGAGGAAATATTGAATTAAAACTCAAGAATTGTGACGTAAAAATGTTTAACAGAGATGAAAAGAAGAGGAGAGAAAGAGAGAGACAAAAAGCTGAGGGCATTGGTACTGTGTGTGTTGGGGGAAGTGGGGAGTGGGGGGGCTTAAACAGCGTGAGAGCAAAGAAGAGACAGAGAGACAACAGAAACACAAACGTAAAGAAGATGAGAAGAAAAAACTGGAACCTTTTGACTTTTCTTGATAGTATGAAGGAAGAGAATCTGCTGGAAATGATTCTCTAGAACTCCACTACCAACCTGTGCAGAATCTTCTCTAACACAGAGCAGATCATTACTGACAGAAGAAGCAGATCTCATCCTCAAAGCTCAGACTCTTTTGTCTTACTCTATGTTATTGTCAATAAATGTCTTTATTTGTTGGTTTTGGACACTATCATTTGTATTTTGGATTGTGGTTGCAGAGTTTTGTGTTGCTCACTTCAAATGTTTTTGAGAAGAAAAAAAGCTTAAAATGTATCGAGTTAAAAACTGAAAAGTTAATAACTAGTCCTTTTTCATTTATTTTGTACATTTTATCTGGAAGAGATAAATAACAGCAAATAAACAATATACACATTATGTGAAGAACAGAATCTCTGAGAAAAGACTGAATTCCATCAGGAAACAAGGAAAGATTGTTGTTTTAACTTTGTCTGGAAGTTTTGGAAGTATTTAAAAAAATATATATATATATTATTTAGAAGTTACTTTTAAAATATTCTTTAATTATAAAAAGGTACAATATTTTGAAGAGATATATGTTTAACTTGAGCAAATGAACTAATGGTACCGATGATATTTGCAGCAGGAAGTTGTGAGTGTGGGGGGGGGCGGCTTTGATTGTCCCTTTAGTTTACTCAGTATATACTAATATGATAATACTTTATACATTTTTTACTTTCTTGATTGATTGATTAGTTCATTTCAAGCATAGATTGATAAATACAGAACAAAAACACACAATTATTTCAAATTTATTACAGAAAAAATGAAATGCATTGATTAGAAAATAGAAAAGAAACAAAAATAAAATACACTTATGTCACATTTGGTGGATTCATTTTTTATGATTATTTACTAAAGTCAGTAGAGTTTGATTGATTGCTTGAAAATGAGTGGGAAGAAGAGAATTTATATAATCTCACCTCTACTTAGTTACTTCATTTTACTGTTTTTCATACTCATGTAATCCGGTTCAGATCAAATGAAAGTTTGTTTTTTTTTCCAATAACAAAGTGAAGTTCTTGTTGATTATTGATTCATCTCAAACATTATTTCAGTAAACAGTAACATCAATCATACATCATGTAACTGATATGTAATACTCACTGATTATCATCAAAATACAAGAAGAAGAAGAAGAAGAATAGCTTTATTGTTCCCGAAGGAAATTTAAAAACGGCCAGCTGCTCACAATCTCTACACATTCATAAAAACAAATAAAAAATAAATAAAGCCCTAAAAACACTTAAGATCTATCAGTTAAAAAGTATAAAAAATTCAAATTTTAAAATTGACTAAAATCCTCTTTTGTTGCTCAGTCTGGGAGTTGTACTGTCTTATTGCACGAGGGACGAAGGACCTGCTCAGTCTGTCTGTGGAACAGCGTTGTGACAGAAGTCTGCTGCTGAACATGCTTCTCCTCCCAGTGAAGGCCTCATGCAGGGGGTGTGAGGGATTGGTCACAATGGCCTTGAACTTGAGCAAAGACCTCTGCTCCGCCACGTCCTCCACAGAGGCCAGCTGCATACCAACCACTGAGCTTGCCTTACGGATGAGCCTGTTCAGCCGGGAGATATTCTTCTGACTGGTGCTGCACCAACACACAGCAGCATAAAGGAGGGGACTCACCACCACAGTCTGATAAAACATCTGCAGCAGTTTGGAGCAGATGTTAAAAGAGCGTAAACGGCGGAGAAAGTACAGCCTGGACTGACTCTTCGTGTAAAGCTGGTCTGTGTTGGAGGTCCAGTCCAGCTTGTTGTCCAACACGACCCCCAGGTATTTGTAGGACTGTACCATCTCTACGCAGTCTCCCTCAATTCGTATGAGCTGAGGTGTTGGAGCTTTTCTTCTGAAGTCCAGAACCATTTCTTTGGTCTTCTGGACATTCAGTTGCAGCTGATTCTCCCGGCTCCAGGCCACAAAGTCCTCAACCAGCTCCCTGTACTCCCCGTCCTCTCCTCCCTTAATGCACGCCACAATAGCTGTGTCATCAGAAAATGGATATGGCAGGTTGAAGTGTCATGGCGGAAGTCCGACGTGTACAGCGCAAACAGAGCAGGAGAGAGTACAGTTCCCTGCGGTGCCCCAACACTGCAGCTGAGTGTACTGGATGTGGATCCCCTCATGCGGACATACTGCATCCTGTTTGTTAAATTTCACATTTTCATATTAATGCAGAAAAATAATAATTACACTTTGAAATCAAGTTTTCTAGTAACATTAGAGCTTATTGATCATTTTCTGAAAGAATTCTTATATATTTATAGTAAACATGAATGATTCATACAACATGTAATAATCATTGATTATCATTAGAACACAGAACTACATGAATCCAGTAATATTAATAGTATAACGTAGTATTGCTACATATTTCTGATCAAGTAAAGAAAATCAATACACTATTGATTGTAAACTTTTCAGTAATCAATACTGCATATTACATAATGTAAAACTGATTGATTGTGTTTAAAAAGAGAAGAAAAAATCTTTGATTATTTCATCTCATTCAAGTTCAGACATTTGGAATTATTCAACCACCAGTTGATCCTTAACTCGTCTTATCTTCATATTGTGAAATTAGAGTTTCTTTCTACATTTTCTTGAATTGATAAATGTTTGAACATAGTTTGAGTTCATGACTGAACTTGTTCCAGAGTTTAGTTCCACACACAGAAACACAGAAACTTTTCTTTGTGGTTCTTATCAATCTGACCTTGAAGTTCCTGCATCCTCTCAGTTTGTTCTGAGAACTGTTGTTGGATATTGGATGGTAATGTTTTCCCACTAGCTCTGTATAGATATTGTACAGTGTAAAAATCAACAAGGTCATACAGTTTTAACATTCTGGATTGATCAAATAGATTGTTAGTGTGATCAAGATAACTGACATGTTCTGTGAGTTTAGTTCCTTTTTCTCTGGCCTGTTTTGTGCAGTCTTCTGTGGCTCCTCCTTGCTGCCCCGCCCACTTCCTGTGCTTCCTGCTGGAGGAGTTCACAGTTGCACTCTATCAGTTCATGTAGTTGTTTGCCCGTTGAAGTTCTCTTGGTTCATCTCTCTGTATTGGAGCGTTTTGTAAAGTTTCTAGGTTTTCTTTGTCATGTTATTCTGTAGTTTTTCTTGAAGCAGCTTTCCCCTTATTTCCCCATCAACAATGGTAATTTATTTGTTAAAAAACGAACATTAAATGAGTCTGATTTATCCTTCTGCGTCCAAGCCTAGCCTGCTCTGCATTTGGGTTCTTGAACTCTAGCCGTAACATGAACCTACTTTATGTATAATTCTGATGGATCGTTTCTGAAGCAGAAAGAGAAGATGGAGTGAACTCTTAGAATTATTACTCCAAATTTTTATACAGTAGGTGAAATATGGTAATACTAAGGAGCAGTACAATAAATATCTACAGTTGTATTCTAATGTATATTGTGATATATTTATGATTGAAATATTTTTTTAAACTTTAGTTTGTATGTGTCTGATGTGTGACTTCCAACTCAGTTTGTTATCAATAACAATCCCTAAGAATTGAATTTTTGTAACACTTTCAATTAAGTCATTGTTAACTTTAATCCTTCCGCTCTCTTTGGCTTGTTTACATTAAAAGTGGGGTCATCTGGACCCCACAAGATAGTGCGCTGAACTTTTTTTTTCACTGATTTTTGACTTTCACTAATGTCCATGGCAGACATAAAATCCTTCCCTCCTTCGTCCACATTTGTCTTGGAAGAAATCGCATAATATGTGGTTGGAGTCATCTGGACCCCAAGGAGAGCAGAAGGGATTTATTAATTGAGAGCTCTGTATTGGCTTTGTAATTACCAAAAAACATCACTTTGGATTTGTCTAGATTCAAAGACAGTTTGTTGTAATCCATCCATGATTTTATATTGATTAACTCTGTGTTCAACACGTTGATAAGTTCCCTTTGATTGTCTGTAGAATAGAATATATTTGTGTCATCAGCAAATAAAATGATTTTTAAAAGTTTTGAAACACTGAATATATCATTGATGTAAATATTGAACAGCAGCGGGCCCCGAATTGATCCTTGAGGGACACCACAACTTATCTCTTTGGCCTCTGATGTAAATTCATTCATCTTGACAAATTGTTTTCTTCCTGTTAAATAGCTTTTGACCCAACTTAGCGCTACTCCTCTGATCCCGTACTCTTCCAGTTTGTCCAGTAGGATGTCATGATTGAGAGTCAAAGGCTTTTTTTAGGTCAATGAAGATTCCAGTTGCAGATTTCTTTTTATCCAGAGCATTTGTGATTTCCTCTACAGCCTCAATGATCGCCATTGAAGTTGATCTGTTTTCTCTGAAACCATATTGGCTTTCATTTATTATCTTATATTTATCAATGAATTTAGCTCATTTATCATTGTTGACATTATTATTACATGTCCTCTTCTGTTTGGTTGGTAATGTATTTCACATTTATCTGTGGTTTATTTAGAGTTCAGATTGGATGTGAAGCTGCTCTGAACAGACAGACTGAGAAAGAAAACAACTGAGATTTTGGTCAGATTAATATAAAATAATAAGGTAATAGTTTGATAATGGAGGCTTTTTACTGTTGGTGTTGATCAAAATTTCAAACAATAAAAACTTTTGGATGAATCTCTGGTGATATTTGATTAGATTTTTAATGTTCTAATAATACTTAATAATAGTTTTTAATTTTTTTATTTTTTTGTTTTAGTCAATACTAGAACTTTGATGTTTGATTTCTTTCCTTTGTTTTTGGATGTAATATCATTAAAATTAATCAAAGTTGGACTTTCAATCAAATCAGGAAGTAATAAATGATGGTTATTTATTCATGAATGAATCACTGATGAATATTTTCAGTGTTTTATCTAGATAACCTCTGGTCTGGAACCTCACAACTATCCAGAAACACTGAGAGATGAAATGATGATTTGAAGAGGTTTTTCAAAAAGTGATCAAATGAAGAATAGTTATCGGAGCGACTGTAAAAAGAGGAAAAGAGAAGACAAGAAATGTGTTGTTATACATCCTAAAGAAAGAGAGACAAAATATGAAAAAGAAAAACAGATCAAATGAACTCAAAAGAAGATAAAGGAAGTCAAGAATAAGAAAAGAGATAGAAAAAGAGAGAAAAGACAAAGAGAGGGACAGAATTGATCTCTTTATAAAATATTTCTTGAGTTTTTAATTGACTCTACTGTTTTCTTTCCTTCATTAAGTTATTTTTGTTCTTTTTCCTTGTTTAGCAAAACCTGACATATTAAAGAAAAGAAAGATAATTATCATTTGTGAGGGATTGGGAAGTTATTAGACTCCATGTTTTTGAGTCAGAAAGCTAACATCCCCCCTCCCTTCCTCCCCCCAGGATCATAGATTTTCATTTCCAGGTCATCATTTCAACTGAAAATGTCATCTGTCAGTCTGTCATCAGGACGGGTCCACCTGACTGAATGTACCAAGTTCCAGCTGCATCACTGCTCCTGAACACACTTTTCTGTCTGATTTCAGGTTGATGAGATGCAGTTTGTCAGAGATCAGCTGTGAAGTTCTGTTCTCAGCTCTGAAGAAGAACCCATCTAATCTGACACAACTGGACCTGAGCTGGAACCAGAACCTGCAGGATTCTGGAGTTGTTCATCTGTGTGGTTTTCTGGAGAGTCCAGACTGCAGACTGCAAACTCTGAGGTCAGACTCCATGTTTCTGTTGTGTTCACATCAATATGATGACAAAGTTGGGTTGACACTAAACTGCAGACTTGAGGCAGACACTTCCTCATCACTTCCTTCTTCTCTCTGCTTTCATCTGAATGTGGAATCTAAATGGTCAGAAAATATGCTCATTTAGCCACGCCCAGCAAACAGTCTTCTACTAATCAGCCACGCCCACATCGCTGTACCATGAGACGTGTCAGAAGGACAACATGACCGGCTCTCCTGAAACAGATAAAAGTGAAAGAGGTTTAGAAGCAGCTGTCATCCATCCATCATCCATCCATCCATCCATTCATCCATCCATCCGCTCCCCCCAATGTGCACTGATGCAGCCATGGCACGTGAGCCCCCCACACTTCCAATGAATGGAAGACACAGATCAGATTTATCTATTGTCAGGAGTTCTAAAAAATTCTCAATAGGTTTGCCTACCAACTACAGTGTGTGCATTGTAGCGGAATAATGCATCATATGAGACAGCTTCTGAAAGTTCACGACAGCTCAAGGCCTATGTTTCCTAAAGTGAGTCAGGCTTTCCTGTCTGACAGGATCTAGAAGACTACTCCTTTTTATATGATAGACACATCCCTTGTACACAAAAGAGAAGGTATTTGTATTTTTTTATTATGCCTCTCTAGCTTCAGGGGTATCTGGGGCTTACCTGATGTTGGTGAAGATGTCCCCACTCACAGAGGTCAGATGAAAGAAAAATAAAAGAAATAAACTTGGGTATGTCAACCCGTTTATTTAAGAGAAAAGGCTAAATACAACGTTATTTTTTCTCCAGCTTTATCTGCCTATTGGCAGATGTGGGGCCCCTGTCTAAAACCCCTAGTGGGGTTTCTTCTTTTTTATATCCCTGTGAAGGGTCAATTTTTTTTTTTCTCCCGCCGATTACGGGTTGAGTCTACTGCTAACAAAAAGTTCCACTTCAGTCGAAGTGGTAGGGAGAAGATCCGTTGACTCATCCCCACCACTGACATGGTGAGGATGGATGAGAAGTTCCTGTTAGGCAAAGAGGTGGGGTTGTTTTTATACCCCTCTGCGCTTAACATGATGCACCTTCCTGTCACTGGCGCCGTTGCTAGGGCCCGTTTGCTAGGGCCCATTGCTAGGGCCCGTTGCTGGGGCCTGTTAATTCCTGTCTTCATGTGGTTTTGCAGAAGCACAAACAGCTTGCCTTTTTTGGAAATTTGAAGGGTTTTCTGCAGGCCTCAGCAAATGTCCTGCAATACGTGCAAGTTTGATAGCATATAGTCACACATATATAATCATTTATCATACCTACGGTTATGTATTACACTTAACACACAAAGAGACCCCATAGACTGGATCTCGGGGTTTCAACACTGGTCAATATTATTATTTTATTTATTCATCACTGATTGTTTCTTTTTTTCATTTTTAATTAATTAAATTTATTATTTTGCATTAAAAACAAAGATATTTGACATTGTCATGGAAATCCTGATCCGGCCCAGCCTCACCCAGACTTCGCCTCCAGCGGCCCCCAGGTAGATTGAGTTTGAGATTCCTGTTATAGAGCATACTGTACTCACAGGAGGTCAGAGCATTGATGGTAAACTCAATTCCTTTTTCTGACTTGAGTTTTAACGAGTCACTCACCAAAGTGAATCGAGTCATTTGAGTCAGAGAGTGGAAAGTAAGACATGTTATGTCCAAATTATTCATATTACTAACTAAATGAATTATTAAAGATGAAAACAAATCATTTCATTGGAGGACAGAAAAAAAGAATCATTTCAAATCAGAAACATGTATTTTTCTGTCTTAAAACAAATTCAACTTCTGGAAAAACCAAATGAATCCAAATAAATAAAATGTAAATTAGGAGAATATATTCTTTAATCTAAATAAAGGTCAGAAATCAACTGAGCTTCTCTGAGTTTGTAGTTTGATTACATTATTGGTTGGTCAGTTTATGTTTTAAAAAGTGTTGGAATTGATTCATCTTTTTATATTTGATTATCAAAACATAAAACTGAATGAGTTTAATAATATGACAGCAGAATATCAGAGCAAAGCAGCAGCTGAGGAGAGGAAGCAGCTCTTCCTGATGAAACAGGCTGATGAGCTGAAGCTAATGCTAATCTAAAGCTAATCTTAAAATAATGCTAAAGCTAGTGCTAATGCTAATACTAAAGCTAATCTGAAGCTAATGCTAAAGCTAGTGCTAAAGATAATGCTAAAGCTAATGCTAATACTAAAGCTAGTGCCAAATCTAATACTAAAACTAAGATAATGCTAAAGCTAATCTAAAGTTATTGCTAAAGCAAATGCTAATCCAAAGCTAAAGCTAATACTAAGGCTAATGCTAAAGCTAATCTAAAGTTATTGCGAAAGCTCATGCTAATCTGAAGCTGATGCTTAAGCTAATACTAAAGCTAGTGCTAAAGCTAATGCTAAAGCTAAGATAATGCTAATGCTAAAGCTGCTCCTCAAAGGATGGAGGTGACAGAGTTAGCATAAGAGCGTGCCCCGAGCAGCGCTCCAGAGTCTGTCTGCAGATCACAGAACCTGAATCCATTTGATTCTGATTTTTTCCATTCTTTTTTAATTCAATTTGAGAAAAAGATTAAGGGGTACGATGGGTACATCGAGGGCCACACCCATAGCAGGTAATGTAGACTTGAACCATCAATGTGGGACAGTTGGTTTAAAGGTGGATGGGTGCTGGCCTATGTACAATCAACCAACTTTTTGAAGGGAGTATCCTACAATGGTTCGCTCAATTACAACAAGAGTTTTTATTACCCCGCAAGATCATTATCTGATCTACAAATAAGACACTACATTCAAAACCAAGCAAAATGGGGAAGTATTAAGGCAGAACCAACCAGCATTGAGCAATATTTCATAACTAATCAGGAGAAGCATTTACCGACCAGAAAACATATATCATATGTTTACAAAACGCTGATGGGAGATTTAAGAGATAACACCTTTGAAATTAGAAATAAATGGGAATTGGTGTTAAATGCAACATTTGGAGGGAGATGTGTTACATGCCACAAAGGAATCAATAGTAATTTATGGAAGGAATTTGACTGGAAGGTTAAATGAGATATTTTAGAACCCAATGATAATCTACAATTCTACAAGTTTCTTCACTATGTTGGAGGAACTGTGGTATGATGGAGGATCACTCACACATCTTCTGGGACTGCCCAGCACTTTGTGGATTCTGGCGGGACATAAGATGTAACGAGCTGCATGAAATACATTCCTTACAGAAATCAGGGTTTGACTAATTTCTCTTTTTAATCAATATAAACTATTCAAACCAGGAACACATATTCTTTAAATTCCCCCAAAACAAAATAAAAAAAAGTCCTCTTATTCTTTTCAGTCTCTTTAAGCTCTTAGTCTTCTCCAAGTGTTCAGATGAAAGTTTCACTGTCCAAAAAAAAAAAGACTGTAGATCCACCAGGAAACAGGAGTCCAAAAAACAATGGAATGATCTCACCAAAATTGATGTGGTTGCGGTTTCCTCCCTTTATCCATCTTTTGTGGGTAGGTTATCCTTTTTTATTTTATTTCTGGGGTTCCTCGTAGCCTTCCCCAGCCTTGTGTCTTATTCCTCCTTATGACAGCTGCCGACGCCCCAAACTTTTCTCCTCTTATTTCCTTGCTGGTGACTCCACCCACTTCCTCCAGAATTCACACGGTACAAACACAAAATTCTGCACAATATTAATTAAAAACACAGCTTCTATTATTTTTAGAGCTATAATATTTTCAAACCAATGTGGACTTTAATCATTTCATTATTTATTTATTTTGTCCACTGGATACCTTTGTGGCAATGCTACATATCCCCCCCCTCCTGCCGGAGGCGTCTAGGGAAAAATACCATAGAAGATTTAAGATTTAATTAAGATTTAAGATTGACCACATGCACTGTATCCTCTTTGTTTGGTGGGTTTCCCCAAGAAACTCTGTAGTTAACAGGCCCTAACTTTTTTTAATACTTTAGCTGGTCCTTCCCACCTAGGCGCTAGCTTTGCAGAAAACTGTTCAGATGCCTTAGAAAGAGGGTGTGACCTGATCCAGACTAAGTCGCCCGGCAGAAAGTGCGCATCTTTCCGGCAGCTATTATAATACTTAGCATGTCTAGCCTGGTGCAACCCCACTCTCCTTTGAACTTCATCCGCCAACTGTTGTTGTCTCTCTACTACACTGTATGCAGCATGTTGTTGCGGTGATGGAGGCCTATAGATCAACCTCTGCAGTGGTCCGTGCAGACTTCGTCCCAAAGCAAGCTCAGCTGGGGTTTTTCCAGTGGTCTCCTGCTGTGCTGTGTTGAGATCAAAACGAAACTCTGCAATCCACTGGTCCCATGTATTGTGTTGTTGTCCAACAAAAGAAGCAATCATGGTTTTTATTGTTCTGTTGATGCGTTCTGTCAGGTTGGTTTGTGGGTGATAGCTTGTTGTTTTGCACAACACCCCAGGTATTACAAAGTCCGGACAATAGGGTACTTGTAAATTGCGGCCCTCTGTCTGACACCAAAAACTTTGGCACTCCCCAACGGGTAAAGATTTCTTCTCGGAGGATCTTAATAAGGCGAGGAGTTTTACTGTCTCTCATAGGGAACATTTCAACCCATTTGGTGTAGTAATCCACAACCACTAGAAGAAATGTGTTTGACTTCTTACTTCTGGGGAAAGGTCCCATAAGATCCACTCCTAGCATCTCCCCTGGTTGGGTGACAGTGGGGTGTTGTAGCAGGCCAGATGGTTTGGAATTCTCTGGTTTGTACTTTTGACATGTCACACAGACTTTTGTATGCTCCCACACATCTCTTCTACCACTTGGCCACCAGGCCACCTCCAAAACCCTTAGGAGAGTTTTTAGTCAGCCCAGATGTCCTCCTAGAGGGCTGTAATGGAAATATTGAAGAAACTCAGAAACCAAGGCTTGTGGCACAACTACTTGATATTTTTCTCCTTGGTCACCAAAGGGGACTTTGCGGTACAGCACCCTTTGTTGTTCTGTGAAAAAGATGCGATTTGTGGGTAGCACTGTTGTGGCTGTAGTTCTCTTCATCTCTTGTACTTTTGTGTCTTGGTCTTGCGCTTCAGCAATTTCTGCTAAAGTGGCTGGCAGGATACAAGAACTTTGAGGTGTTATGGCCAGGCAGGAAGGTGGCTTTGTGGCAAAGGGTTCATATATACACGATAAGGCGTCCGGAGCTGCATTCAGACATCCTTTGCGATAATGAACCTTAAAATGGAATTGCTGCAGGCGTAACATCCAGCGTGTCAGGCGTGAAGTTGTTTTTGGACAGTTAAAAGCCCATGATAGTGCTGCATGATCTGAGTAGACGTCAAACTCTCTTCCCTCCAGAAAGTGCCGCCATTCTCAATGGCCAGACCACCGCCAAGCACTCTTTTTCAGAGGTGAAATAGTTCCTTTCTGGACCTCGGAGGGCTCTGGAAGCATATGCAATAACCCGCTCGCCGTCCTCTCTCTCCTGGGAGAGAATGGCACCAAGGCCCCCGTCACTGGCATCTGTGTGGACTTGGAAGGGAAGTGAAAGGTCTGGTTGAGCAAGCACGGTTGGAGATTTTAGAGCTTCTTTTAAAGTGTCCATGCTAGCCTGACATTCATCAGTCCAGTTCCACTCAACTCCTTTCTTCTTTAGGTGGTTGAGAGGAGCAGCAATGTCAGAGAAGTGAGGAATAAATTTGTGATACCACCCGGCAAGGCCCAAGAAGCGTTGAAGAGCTTTTACATCAGTTGGTGTTGGGAAATCAGAAACAGCTTGAGTCTTGTCAGGGTCCACTTCCACACCTTTTCCAGAGACAATGTGGCCCAGAAACTTTAGTTGTCTTTTGAAGAAGTTACATTTTTTCATGTTCAGGGTTAGGTTGGCAGCATGCAGGCGTTGGAACACACTAGACAAGTCTCTCAGGTGGTCTTTTGGAGTTTTTGAGTAGACAATGATGTCATCTATATAGACGAAGCATGTCTTTCCTCTCAGCTCCCCTAAGACTTTCTCCATGAGACGTTGAAAAGTTGCAGCAGCATTCCTTAGTCCAAACGGCATACATTTAAATTGGAAGAGCCCAAGAGATGTGATGAAAGCGGTTTGTGGCTTACTTTCTTCTGCCATGGCCACCTGCCAGTAACCTGACTGTAAATCTAAGGAGCTAAACCAGGAGGCGCCATCCATGGACTCCAAGATGTCATGGATTATAGGCATAGGATATGCATCAGGTAAGGTTTTGGCATTTACCCGTCTGTAGTCAACGCAGAACCGATAGGATCCATCTGGTTTATCGACGAGGACCACAGGAGACGACCAGGCTGACTGCGATGGTTCAATTATCTCATCCTTTAGCATTTTGGCCACATGCTCTTTAATTACTTTCTTTTTCACAGGAGAAACTTGATAGGCTCTGGATCTCACTGGAAGATTGTCTTGTAGGAAGATGGTGTGCTTCTCAACATTTGTCTTTCCCAGAATGCCAGAGGTGACTGTGGGCCAGTCATTCTCAAGTTGTTGTAGCATTTCAGGGGAATCTGTGTCGTAGTTGGAAACTGGGTCAGAGGTCGCAACAGCCCCAACAGGAGGAAGCTCTCCAGGGTGCAGAGCATAGTAAATATGAGCAGGAGAAAGAAAAGATGGTACTGCTGCTTTGTTCCACTTTTTGGAAACTTTGGCTGGAGGAATGAATGAATGGTAGATGTACCTTTGTGTTTCTCTAGACCATAAGTATTTTTGGCCAGATTGAGAACGGCCCTGGACTTTGAAAGAAAATCCAGACCCAGGACTAATGGAAAAACCAGATGGTCATCCTTCATTACATGTACTGTCACAGGCCACTGTTCTCCGTGCCATTCGAGACCCACAGTTTTCTTGCCCAAAGCCAGATGAACTGTTCCATCCGCCATTATAAAACGCTGTTTTTCTGAAGGTTGAAAATTCTCTTCTTCTCTGGAAACGTGCTTCCACAAGGTTTCTTGCATAAGCGTAAATGAGCTACCTGTGTCAACTACAGCTTCACCCTCAAACCCTCTGATGGAAATTGGAACAATTAAAAGGTTGGGGTCTTTATTCTTTACAAGTCTTTGTTGCACAACAGTGACTCCTACTGCACCTTTTTGGAAGGGTTTTCTCTCAGAAGTTTTCTTGATGGGTTTTTCAGAATTAGCATGCACTTTCTGCCAGTATTCTCGGGCCCCCAGGCAATCCTTCTCAACCATGGCTCCTATTTTGACGAGCTTTGCTACTGTGGAGACAGTACCTCTGAGACAACCAGCAACTTTTGAGTTGATGTTATTGAGAATACGTCGCACAATTTCTTCTTCTGTCATGTCTCGCTTCCACTTCAAACATAAAACTCGATAATCATAAGCAAAGTCTCTTAGACACTGATCTGGTTTTTGAACTGTTGTTCTTAACTTCTCTTCAACCTCATTTAAATAATCAGAGGGAAGGAAAGCAGACATAAACGCAAGTTTGAATGATGACCAGTCGCGCACATGAGCTTTTGTGGCTTTCCACCAGCTGAGAGCTGGTCCCTTCAGGACGGCAGACAGGGCTCTTAGCAACTCATGGTTGGACAGAGGTCGAATATCTACATAATTTTCACATTGTTCAATGAAGCTGAGGACATCAGATGAATCACTAGAGGTCCCAAAAGTAGGAAAGTCCATCCTGACAGGTGGTTTAGGATAATATGGAGCTGCACCAGGCTGACTAGAAAAAGAGGAGTAATGAATATTAGTTGGAGTTGTGGGACTAACGTCTGTGGAAACAGCTATGGTTCTTTGTACAATGGGAGTACTAGTGGTTCTGAATTTTCCAAGCTGTCTTTTACATTTTTCATCCCTGTGTAACATACAGTTAACCACATCATTCTCCAATTTTCCTATGTTAGACGTAAACATCTCTTCTAGCTTAGCAAAACTAGCATCAACATAATCCCTGTAACTGCTTTCTCTATTAAGGGAGCTGGTCAGTGTATCTCTGAAGTGAACTTCTAATTTAGTAATTTGTTCTTTTAAGATGGCCACATCCTGAGCTATATTTTTATGATCCGTTTGTGTGTTAGGTTCTAACTCATTATTGCCTCTTGTGGGAGGTTGGCGCCAGTGTTCGGCAGCGGAGCCACCACCAGTGTGTGAATGTGTGTGTGAATGGGTGAATGGGTCTGTGACTGTGAAGCGCTTTGGGCCCTCGAAGGAGGGTAGAAAGCACTATACAAGTATACGCCATTTACCATTCATTATCTTCAGTTTCAACATTGTCATCACATCCTTCAGGATCTACATTTTCAGCATCACCATCATCATGATCAGCTGGTACAGGGTCATCAACATTGTCACCATCATTGTCTTCCTCTTTATCCTCATTTAAATACAAAGAATTTAACAAAGAAGTTATTTCACTAGCAGAGTTACCTCTTCGCGTAACAAACGGACCTGCAGTGAAATTTAAGTCAACAAACTCATGGCTGTTGCTTGGCACATTAACAGGTGTAGTCAGTTCATCTACCTCTTGACACTTTGAAGTTGACGTTTTCCTCACCAAAAAAAAAAAATGAAACCATGTACATAGTCATATATTGAAAGACATTAGTTCCCCATACTGGCCACCATATGTAACGAGCTGCATGCAATACACTCCTTACAGAAATCAGGGTTTGACTAATTTCTCTTTTTAATCAATATAAACTATTCAAACCAAGGAACACATATTCTTTAAATTCCCCCAAAACAAAATAAAAAAAAGTCCTCTTATTCTTTTCAGTCTCTTTAAGATCTTAGTCTCTCTCCAAGTGTTCAGATGAAAGTTTCGCTGTCCAAAAAAAAAAAAGACTGTAGATCCACCAGGAAACAGGAGTCTAAAAAACAATGGAATGATCTCACCAAAATTGATGTGGTTGCGGTTTCCTCCCTTTATCCATCTTTTGTGGGTAGGTTATCCTTTTTTATTTTATTTCTGGGGTCCCTCGTAGCCTTCCCCAGCCTTGTGTCTTATTCCTCCTTATGACAGCTGCCGACGCCCCAAACTTTTCTCCTCTTATTTCCTTGCTGGTGACTCCACCCAATTCCTCCAGAATTCACATGGTACAAACACAAAATTCTATCAATCAATCTCAATCAATCTTTATTTGTATAGCACTTTTCATATAAAAATAACACAAAGTGCTTTACATTAAAAGCAATCAATATACATAATATAAAAACAGTTAAAAATTAAAATAAAAATAAAAAGCCCACAATACTCTCATTTCTCACCACCCACTCCCTAACCGATAGAAATGATACAAAAGGAAAATAGAAAAATTGGCTGAGCACGTAAATTGACTCTGCGAAACTAATAGTTGGGTCCTCCCTCTCAATGAACAGCCGCAAAGCCAGCCAAATGCAGCATCACAGGCGGGGTCCCGCCTCACCACAGCTAGGCGGTGATGCAGGTCCCCATCCAGAGCCGCAACGCCTGAACCGCAGCTGACCCAGAGAGAGAGAGAGGCCCCAATTGAGGAAGCACTGGATTTAACATTTAAAAATGAATACAATTGTAAAATGAGAATAAAAGAAAAAAACAAAGTAAAGGTAATAAAGGAATTAGCAATAAAACAATAAAATAAGGAATATTAAGATCAATTATTAATAAATTAATGTAAATTCATAAAACATGATAAAATAGATAAACAGATAAAAGTAGCAAAATTAGCTAAAAGCAAGGTTAAAAAGATGTGTCTTGAGCCTTTTCTTAAAAGCATGTATGTTCTCTGCGGCTCTCAGATCCTCTGGCAGATCACTCCATAAACGAGGTCCATAATACTTAAAAGATGCCTCCCCATGATTTTTTGTTTTCACTTCAGGAATGACCAGTAGACGAGAGCCAGAGGATCTCAGGGTCCGTGATGGTTCATAAATGACTAAAAGATCAGACAAATAAGAAGGCGCAAGACCATTAAGACATTTGAAAACCATTAAAAGTATCTTAAAATCAATCCTGAAGCTTATGGGGAGCCAATGCAGGGATTTTAAAATTGGGTGATGTGGGCCCGCCTCCTGGTCCTGGTGAGAACTCTTGCAGCAGAATTCTGGAGAAGCTGAAGGTTCTTAATGTTTGTTTTTGGAAGACCAGCAAGCAGGGCATTACAATAATCAATTCTACTTGTTATAAAAGCATGCATCAGCATCTCCATATTAGCAAGAGAGAGAAGTGGGCGGACTCTAGCCAAGTTTCTCAGATGAAAAAAACCTGTTTTGACCACATGTTTAATGTGAGGGATGAACGTTAGCATTGAGTCAAAAGTAACGCCCAAGTTTTTGAACGTTTCTGAACAACTTAATGAAAGTTCCTTAAGTTTCAGACATTGTTTCTCTCTCTTGGCTTCAGGACCGATGACTAAAATTTCAGTTTTTTCCTGGTTCAGCTGCAAAAAATTATTTGCCATCCATGATTTTACATCTAAAATGCAGTTAAAAAGTGCTTCTATTGGCATTGTGTCATCAGGAGGCATAGCTATGTACAGCTGGGTGTCATCAGCATAGCTGTGAAAGCTGATGTTGTGCCTCCTGATGACATTCCCCAGGGGAAGCATGTAGATGTTAAAAAGCAAGGGGCCAAGGACAGAACCTTGTGGCACACCATATTTAATTTTGTGAACCCCAGAAAAATATGTGTCCATGCTTACCATAAAGTTTCTCTCAATGAGGTAGGAGGAGAACAGTCCCTGAAAGGCCTATGTTTTTTAGTCTATTTAACAGGATCAGGTGATCAACAGTATCAAAGGTAGCACTAGATCTAGGAGAAATAACACTGAGATCTGACCTGAATCCAAGGCACATCTAACATCATTAACAATCTTTAACAGGGCCGTCTCAGTACTGTGGTTCATCCTGAAACCCGACTGGTTTACCTCAAAGATGTTGATTTGTGAGAGAAACTCATTCAACTGAATAAAAACAAGTTTTTCTAAAATCTTGCTTAAAAATGTTAAGTTGGACACTGTAGTTATTAAAAATCGTAGGATCTAGATTTGTTTTCTAGAGTAATGGTTTCACCACTGCAGTTTTAAAGGCAGTAGGAAAAACGCCTGTCTGAAGAGAGCAATTTATAATATTTAAAATCTCACTCTCAAAAGATCCATAAAATGACTTAAAAAGTTTTGTGGGGATAGGATCTAAAAAACAGGTTGTTGGATTAACTTGGGAGAAAACTCGACCAAGTGTTGCAGCTTCAACCAGGTCAAAACTGTCCAGTGCTTCCTCAGGTAAGATCAAGCCATCATTTCTAATAAAAAGGCTTTTCTGATCATTTAAGATACTCAGCCGCACAGAATCAGTTTTGCTCCTGAAGTGGTCAGCAAAGTCCTCACACAATGAAGCGGAAGCTGGTAATGGATTTTTATTAATGTTTGAGATGATCAATGATTCAATCGTGTTGAAGAGGACTCTGGGATTATTTTTATTTTCAGAGATGATGTTTGCGAAGTATGCATTTCTGGTCTGTTTAGCAGTTTGGTTGTGTAGTTTTAGTTGATTTTGATAAAGTTGATAGTTTATTTAAATCTTATGTTTTCTCCAACGTCTTTCAAATGCCCTGGATTGTCAGTCGTTTCATTTCCTCAGTTCTCCAGGGGGGTGTGGATTTAATTCTTATCTTTTTAGTTTTAAATGGAGCAACTGAGTTGAGACTGGATGATAAGTTATTGTAAAAACTTTGGACAAGTAAATCACAGGGGGCTGGTAGAATTATTGGCGGGTTGGAGTGAACAGATGAAATAAATGCTTTGACCACTTCAGGAGTTAAGAAGCGTTTCTTCACCGTTCTCACAGAGGTCCCTTGCTTTATAAAACCAGTAATGTTAAAAAGCACACAGTAATGATCTGATACAGCCAGATCCACAACAGAGGACACACAAGTGGGTAAACCATGACTGATGACAAGTTCAAGAGTGTGCCCCCTGTTGTGAGTCGGCTGCATGACATGTTGTTTAAAATCCAGAGAAGCAAGCAAATCCATAAACTGAGTGGCATTTCTGTCTGACTCCCGGTCTACATGAAGGTTAAAATCACCAGTTATTAAAATCATGTTAAAGGAGGTGTGGACAGATGCTAGGAACTCAGAAAACTCCTCAATAAAACCAGAGATCGGTCTCGGCGGTCTGTATACTGTGATGCATAAAATTGGAGGGCTGTTAAAAACAAAAGCATGGTGTTCAAAGCTGGGGTACTGATCTAATGAAATCTGCTTTACTCCAAAGGAGTTAGATACTATAGATGCAGTACCACCACCTCTTTTGCCCTCCCTGGTTGAAAAAACAAAACTAAAATTAGGTGGGGAGTCTTCTGTGAGAACAGTGGATGCTTCCGTGCTCAGCCATGTCTCAGTTAAAAAGAGAGCATCAATTCCATAATCCAAAATAAAATCTTTTACAATAAAGGTCTTATTGGGGAGTGACCGAACATTAAAAAGTGCCATATTAAAAGAGGGTGGTGGATTGTTGGTTATAGAAACTGCTTCCTCGGACTTTGGTGCTTCCTCTAGAGGGCGAAGGCAGTGGATGTTTGGTTTCCTCCCAGCTCTTCTCCTCAAAAAAGACCTGTCTGTGATGAAGGTCTTAATGGGATTAACTGGGAGGACAGCAGGCCTTGGAGAGGAAGTAGATGCAGTTTTTTGGGGTGTGTGAAAGGGAGGACCCAAATCCAGTCAGTCATTTCCACACAGAGATGTTTGTATTGATGAAGATGAGGTTTGGACTGGTGTGGGCATGATGGGGGCAGATGATGTCTGGACAGAATGTCTGATGTTGGCTGCTAAAACCTCACTGCCCAGTGGACTGGGATGGATCCCATCAGGTCTATAAAAGGAGGGTCTGTTCCAGAACAGGTTAAAATTGTCAATAAACACAAATCCATTCTGTCTAGAAGCAGACTGGAGCCAGGTGCTCAGACTCAGCAGCCTGCTGAAGCGACCAGGGCCGCGGGAGAGAGAAGGGAGGGGCCCCGAAATAAAAACTGAATGGACTTGATTTTAAAAATTAAAAAGTTCAATAAAATCATTTTTAGTGGTTTCAGACTCTCGATAAGAAGTGTCATTAAAACCGACATGTAAAATCTACACAATATTAATTTAAAAAAACAGTTGCTATTATTTTTAGAGCTATAATATTTTCAAACCAATGTGGACTTTATTCATTTCATTATTTATTTATTTTGTCCACTGGATACCTTTGTGGCAATGCTACAAAGAAATGAAACTGAAAAACTATTACACCTTAAACTTTCAGCAGATCCATGACTATTTGTATTGCATATAGGGATTGAGAAGATATGTGACCAAGACCAACAATATATACTACGCATCCTTTGGTTATTGCACAGAAATGTCTAACCTGTAACTGGAGGAAACCAACTTCTCCAACAAGCACGGAATGGATGCAAAGACTTCAACAAGTTTATGCTAACTGCTAAACTCCAAATGAAAATGGAATTATTCACTAAAAGATGGACTCATGGAACAATGTACCTAGAAAATAATCATGTATCAACCTTTAGTCAAGAAAAGCTCTGTTTGTTTTATTGTTGGAATGCATAGAACTGAGCAATAAAATACAGTTAAAAAATATATATATATTTCCGTAAGAGTTTAGAAAAGTAATGCCTGTAAGTAAATAAAGATGTTCATTTAGTCATTAATGCAGTTTTTCAACCTTTTTTCAGCCACTTTTTCAATGAAAAAACTCCTGCGGCACACTGGTATCCAATAAGGTAAAAAGTAAAGTTTTAGTCTGTATTGCTGTACAATCTAGTTTATATTTTTTAACACCCCCCCCACACACACACACACACACACACACACACACCAACACAACTTTCTGCTGTGAATATCATTGGTACCATTAGTCAGTTTGCTCAAGTTAAACGTCCACCTCTTCATAACAGTCTACATTTATTATCATTAAAGAAGGATAAAAAAAATCTTTAAAAAACCTTCTAAATAATCAATTTTTAATGAATGTTTCTTTTTTTTAAGAATACTTCCAAAATTTTCAAAGTAAAACGGTCTTTCCTTGTTTCCCTCCACAGTCGTGATGGGAATTCTGGCTTTTCTCAGAGATTCAGTTCTTTTGCATTAGCTCTCTGAAAACAGTGGCTTTTCCAGCTACCAAATGGCTTTTTAAGTTGTTTTTTGCTTTATTCCATTTATTATAAACTACAATATAAGATTATGCACAAAGTCCAGAATGTAACCATGTTTTCATTCATTTAAAGTGTATATTGTGTTTATGTTATTTATCCCTTCCAGACAGAATGTAATTATTAGTTATTCAGTTTTTAACTCTTTACATTTTAAGTTTTTTTCCTTTTAAACACATTTGAAGTGAACAACACAAAACTGTGCAACCCCAATCCAAAATACAAATTAAATTGTGTAAAAATAATAAATAAGGACTTTTATTCACATTAACATTAAGAAAGACAAAAGAGTCTCAGCTTTCAGGATGAATTCTGGTTTCTTCTCTGTCTTCTCTCGCTCTATATATATATATATAATATATATATATATATATATATATATATATATATATATATATATATATACACATATATGATAAATATAGAATATATCTACACATATAGAAGGATTTCCTGCAGACTCTGTTCCTTCATACTATCAAAAACAGTCAAATATAGGAACAAGGAAGTGAGGACGTTAACCACTTGTGATTGGTCAGATTGATGACATGTGATCAAGTCTCCAACAATGATTGGTTGAGACAGCTGTGGGGGGCGGGACTTTCCTGAAAGCCTAGCTTGCGGCTGGTTTTGCGGTAAGATTGCGGTAACATTATTCTGATTAAAAAGTCATTTATAGAAACAAAGAAACATTTCTTTTACAATCTTGCTGTTAAGAATGATAAAAAAAAGGTCTATATAAGTGTATTGCAAAATCCAAGAACTAGTCAGAAGTTGAAGTTTAAAGTTCATCACTGCAGCAATTTTGAAGAGATTTTTTGCTAGGACTGGCTTGTCATTGATTGTATAGAGTCCACGGGTATTGTCTGCGCCGTTTTTCAGCCATGTCATTTTCTCCTTGTCTGGGGAATTGGCTTGCATATCCAGGGGGAGTGTGGCTTTTTCTTGGATCAAAAGTTATATTGAAAATAGACAACAATATGTTCATATTAATGGAGTTGACTCTGAACCTCAAACAGTAACTTGTGGCGTACCACAGGGGTCAGTGTTGAGTCCTCTTCTTTTTATTATTTATATTAATGATATTTGTTTGGTCTCAAAGGTTTTGCATTTTATATTATTTGCAGATGACACAAATATAATACACTGTGGTAATGATTTAGAAACATTAGTCAAGGAGGTAGAGAATGAATTAGCACTACTGAAAAGTTGGTTTGACTCAAACAAATTAACTTTAAATTTAAAGAAAACAAAATTTATAGTTTTTACAAATCGTCAAACTAATGTAAGTAATGATTTAATAATCCATAATACAGCAATAGAACAAGTAAGTCAAATAAAATTTCTGGGAGTAATAATCCAAAACAAACTAAGCTGGAAAAACCACATAGAATTCATAAAGACAAAATTATGTAAATCCTTAGCAATTATATCAAAAGTAAAAGAGTGTTTAAACAAACAAACACTGTATATTCTGTACAGTTCGTTAATTCTTCCCTACATGACCTATAGTGTGGAAGTGTGGGGAAATACTTATCCAACATACACTAATAAAATTACCATAATCCAAAAGCGAGCTATGCGAATTGTTAACAAAGCCTCTTATAGGGCACATACTAATGATTTATTTATCCAAAAAAACACACTGAAATTCAAGGATCTGGTAGATCACAGAACGGCACAGTTTATGTACAAAATCCAGAATAAACAGTTACCAGTGCAAATCCAAGACCTGTTTAAAAAAACGAGACTCTACATACAACCTCAGAGGGAAAAATGTGTTAAAAAAACCATGTATTAGAACAGATGTAAAACAACATTGCATTTCAACAGCTGGAGTAAATATTTGGAACAGGCTAGATGAAGACATTAAAGATTGTAGAACGTTGAATAGTTTCAAACAAATGTACAAAAAGAAAATCATAAAATTATACCGCGAAATTGAATGCTGAATATTTTTGGTAAAAATGTTTAGTGAAATTATGTTTAAATTATCAGGATTGTAGCAGCTCCCTATGTTTAGTATAAAGGGGGTAGCCATTATAAGCTTTGGCTTCTGTCTACTCCCTTTCAGACTTTCCATGATCTTATGTTTTGTTTGCTTTTGTTATTGTTGAATTGAAACTGTTACACAATGCCTGGAAATGTCTGGAAAAATAAATAAATCTGAATCTGAATCTGATGATGTCGGTGGAAAGTGTACCATCGGTGTCCATGATGAATGCAGAGGTTTGAAAATGTCCATGAAGGCCTAAAGCTGCTTCTTTTGCCACTGCGTCAGCCTTTGCATTTCCTCCGGAGACTGGGTCTTGACCTTGAGTGTGGGCAGCACACTTGCATACTGCGATGTGCAGGGGCAATAGCACAGCACTCAGCAGGGCTTGGAGTAGTTTGGCATGTTGAACAGGTTTGCCTGAGGAAGTCATCATGCCTCTGCGGGCCCATTGGGCAGCAAAGAGATGGAGGGTGGAGAAGGCATACTGGCTGTCAGTGTAGATGGTGACTGACTGACCAGTAGCAGCTTTGCAGTCAGGGCTATGATTTCTGCAGCCTGTGCAGAGAAATGTGAGGGAAGTTCAAAGGCCTCTACAATTGTGGTATGAGACACCACTGCGTAGCCAGAGTTATTTTATTCTTTTTTTTCAAAGGACTTAGAACTTAGAAACTTAGAGGAAACTTAAGGGAAAATGTAATTTTAAAAGAAAACATCACCGTCTCGGAGGGCAGCTGTGTGAAAGTCCTATCGACCGGCCACAGAGTCAAACGTCGTGTCCGAGGTCTTCTGTTCATGGGTCCTCGTAACGGACCCGCCCTGCAGCAGGGTTTCGGTCCCTTTCCCCCCACGGTCCTCCTCGATCGGCTGTTGTCTCCCAGGTTTCGACACCAACTGTTAAGAATGATAAAAAAGGTCTATATAAGTGTATTGCAAAACCCAAGAACCAGTCAGAAGTTTAAAGTTGAAATCATTCTTTGCAAAGAGAGAGAGTCGGCTGGAAGACTCATCCAGAGTGTCTCCGTCCGGGTCTCCGTCCAACGCAAGAGGCTCTCAGCCCGCATCTGCTTGCTCAGCTGTTGGACAGGACAAGTTAAAAAAAAAAAAGAAAGAAAAATCAAGTAGATTTGAAATATTCTTCTTTTTTGTTTCCATAATCAGAGGTGGACTTAACATTAAGAAGAGATAGGCGATCGCCTGGGTCCCCCAACAATCTGGTTACCCCGAGCTGAACAAATATTAAAATGTCAAAAATTTGATGTCCATCATTATTTACTTCTGTCATAAAAATAAATCACTGTATCAGACATATCATGTGAAAGTGTTTCTTCCTCCCCCGTCCCACTACAGCAATGGTATATTCCAGTCAACAGTAGAGAGACTCACTAGTTAGGAGCAGAGACAGTGTTGCCAGATTGGACAGTTTTCAGCACTTTTTTTTTTTTTTTTCTTTTCAAAAATGTACTTAGTCAGGTAGATATAATTGTTGGGGTTTTGGGATTGTTTGGTAACTTGTAGATCATTTTTTAACCTTTCAACCAGGAAGGTGTGGTCAGGGTTCCATAAATGTAATTTATCTGTTTGATTCTAATAATTTTTATCCTGAGAATGGCTGTATTTGGTGTATTTCCTGTTCAGTTTCAGCGTGAGGCTGTGAGCTCTGCTGCACAGGAGATTACACAATCACATGTGAAGTGGCTTTGATTGTCTCTCTACTCAGTATATATTATAATGCTTTATACATTTTTTACTTTCTTGATTGATTAATTGATTGATTTCAAGCATAGATTGATAAATACAGAACAAAAACACAATTATTTCAAATTTATTACAGAAAAAATGAAATGCATTGATTAGAAAATAGAAAACAAACAAAACAAAAATAAAACACTTATATCACATTTGGTGGGGATATTTTATATGATTATTAACTAAAGTCAGTAGAGTTTGATTGATTGCTTGAAAATGAGTGGGAAGAAGAGAATTTATATAATCCCAACTCTACTTAGTTACTTCATTTAACTGTTTTCCATAATCATGTCATCCGGTTAAAATTCCCAATAACAAAGTGAAGTTCTTGTTGATTATTGATTCATCTCAAACATTATTTCAGTAAACAGTAACATCAATCAAACATCATGTAACTGATATGTAATACTCATTGATTATCATCATAATACAACTTCATATTGATGCAGAAAAATAATAATTATACTTTGAAATCAAGTTTTCAAGTAACATTAGAGTGTTTATTGATCATTCTCTGAAAGAATTCTTATATATTTATAGTAAACATGAATGATTCACACAATATGTAATAATCATTGTTTATCAATAGAACGCATAAATACATGAATCCAGTGATATTAATAGTATAATGTAGTATTGCTACTTATTTCTGAACAAAGCACTGGTGACTCAAAACAGGTGAACTGAATTAAACAACCCAATATGAGGAAATCAAAATATGTATTCTACAAAAAAAATGAAATAAATACATATTTTAACTCAAAGAAATGTTTGTGTTTATTTACAAATCAGTTACATGTATCAAATAAGGGAAATGAAATGAGGTGTGCATTGTGGTTACCGCCCTTTTGTTGTGGGTGTGGCAGAGTATGCTGACATCACATCTTGGTTCATCTCTCTGTGTTGAAGCGTTTTGTAAAGTTTCTAGGTTTTCTTTGTCATTTTATTCTGTAGTTTTTCTTTAAGCAGCTTTCCCCTTATTTCCCCATCAACAATGGTGATTTATTTGTTAAAAAAAGAACATTAAATGAGTCTGATTTATCCTTCTGCGTCCAAGCCTAGCCTGCTCTGCATTTGGGTTCTTGAACTCTAGCCGTAACATGAACCTACTTTATGTATAATTCTGATGGATCGTTTCTGAAGCAGAAAGAGAAGATGGAGTGAACTCTTAGAATTATTACTACAGATTTTTATACGAACACTGGGAGAGATGAAATGATGATTTGAAGAGGTTTTTCAAAAAGTGATCAAATGAAGAATAGTTATCGGAGGGACTGTAAAAAGAGGAAAAGAGAAAGCAAGAAATGTGTTGTTATACATCCTAAAGAAAGAGAGACAAAATATGAAAAAAAAAGAGATCAAATGAACTCAAAAGAAGATAAAGAAAGTCAAGAATAAGAAAAGAGATAGAAAAAGAGAGAAAAGACAAAGAGAGATACAGAATTTATTATTCTGAAAATATTTCTTTAGTTTTTAATTAAATCTACTGTTTTCTTTCCTTCATTCAGGTATTTTATCTCTTTTTCCTTGTTTAGTAAACCTGACATATTAAAGAAAAGACAGATAATGATCATTTGTGAGGGATTCATAAATGAACTCTTTCAATAAATGTCATGTTTAACATTTAAATGTGATTTCAGTTTTTAGATTCTGATCAAAACATTTAGATTGTTGACATTCATGTTATCTTAAAGTGGACCAGTAAAGAAGTTATTAGACTCCATGTTTTTGGGTCAGAAAGCTAACATCCCCCCTCCCTCCCCCCAGGATCATAGATTTTCATTTCCAGGTCATCATTTCAACTGAAAATGTCATCTGTCAGTCTGTCATCAGGACGGGTCCACCTGACTGAATGTACCAAGTTCCAGCTGTCATCTGAACCTGAACACACATTTCTGTCTGATTTCAGGTTGGAGGACTGCAGTTTGTCAGATATCAGCTGTAAAGTTCTTGGATCAGCTCTGAAGAAGAACCCATCTAATCTGACACAACTGGACCTGAGCGTGAACAAGAACCTGCAGGATTCTGGAGTTGTTCATCTGTGTGGTTTTCTGGAGAGTCCAGACTGCAGACTGCAGACTCTGAGGTCAGACTCCATGTTTCTGTTGTGTTCATATCAATATGATGACAAAGTTGGGTTGACACTAAAGTACAGACTTGAGGCTGACACTTCCTCATCACTTCCTTCTTCTCTCTGCTTTCATCTGAATGTGGAATCTAAATGGTCAGAAAATATGCTCATTTAGCATCAAACAGTCTTCTACTAATCAGCCACGCCCAGATCACTGTACCATGAGACGTGTCAGAAGGACAACATGACCGGCTCTCCTGAAACAGATAAAAGTGAAAGAGGTTTAGAAACAGCTGTCTTCCATCCATCATCCATCCATTTATCCATCCATCCGCTCCCCCCAATGTGCACTGATGCAGCCATGGCACGTGAGCCCCCCACACTTCCAATGAATGGAAGACACAGATCAGATTTATCTATTGTCAGGAGTTCTAAAAAATTCTCAATAGGTTTGCCTACCAACTACAGCACATGTGTCAAAGTCAAGGCCCGGGGGCCGGATCCGGCCCTCCAGGTAATTCTATCCGGCCCTCCAGATCATTTTATTTTATTGTTATTAATGGCCCAATGTTATCTTCCGCTTATTTCTAACTTGTATAGTTTTGACAAAAGATATTTTTATGGAGAGGAAAATATTGAAAGTTATTTAAGGTTTAAGTTGATTTATTCTGGAATAATATTCCTGCCTTTTTATTATTCATGGTTATGTTAAAAGTTACATTTTTAAAGTTAAAAAAAAATGGCATTCTGCCACCTTTTTGGACTATTTTGGCATTTACTAAGATTTTTTGGCTGTTTTGGTGTTTAGCTAAAAATGCAGCTACATGCTAGCTGTCCTAGCTAATCTATGCTTTTTTTGTTTTAGTTTTTTTGTCCATTTTGGTGTTTAGCTAATATTTTCTGGGTAATTAGGGCTTTTTAAAATATTTTTTTGGCTGTTTTGGAGTTAGGCTAATATTTACACGCTAGCTGTTTTGGCTAAACTATGTTTTTTTTTTTTTTTTAGTTTTTTAGGCTAATTTGGCATTTAGCTAATATTTTAGCTGGCTATCAGCTTCAGTGTTTTTAGCTATCAATTTCAGCATCTTCAGCTATCAGCACTAACATTTTCAGCTGCCAAATTCAGCTTACAGCATTCACACTAGCATTACCGCAGGCAATGCTATATATCTAGCTCATAATTATATTAAAAAGTTACGGTTTTAAAAATTTAGTTTTAATATTCAATAAATGTTTATTCTGCTCGGCCCGCGACCTAAGGTGTGTTTTGGATTCTGGCCCCTTGTGCAATTGAGTTTGACACCCCTGAACTACAGTGTGTGCATTGTAGCAGAATAGTGCATCATATGAGACAGCTTCTGAAAGTTCACGACAGCTCAAGGCCTATGTTTCCTAAGGTGAGTCAGGCTTTCCTGTCTGACAGGATCTAGAAGACTACTCCTTTTTATATGATAGACACATCCCTTGTACACAAAAGAGAAGGTATTTGTATTTTTTTAATATGCCTCTCTAGCTTCAGGGGTATCTGGGGCTTACCTGATGTTGGTGAAGATGTCCCCACTCACAGAGGTCAGATGAAAGAAAAATAAAAGAAATAAACTTGGGTATGTCAACCCGTTTATTTAAGAGAAAAGGCTAAATACAACGTTATTTTTTCTCCCCTGTATCCGCCTATTGGCAGATGTGGAGCCCCTGTCTAAAACCCCTAGTGGGGTTTCTTCTTTTTTATATCCCTGTGAAGGGTCAAATTTTTCTTTTTTCTCCCGCCGATTACGGGTTGAGTCTACTGCTAACAAAAAGTTCCACTTCAGTCGAAGTGGTAGAGAGAAGATCCGTTGACTCATCCCCACCACTGACATGGTGAGGATGGATGAGAAGTTCCTGTTAGGCAAAGAGGTGGGGTTGTTTTTATACCCCTCTGCGCTTAACATGATGCACCTTCCTGTCACTGGCGCCGTTGCTAGGGCCCGTTTGCTAGGGCCCATTGCTAGGGCCCGTTGCTGGGGCCTGTTACTTCCTGTCTTCATGTGGTTTTGCAGAAGCACAAACAGCTTGCCTTTTTTGGAAATTTGAAGGGTTTTCTGCAGGCCTCAGCAAACGTCCTGCAATACGTGCAAGTTTGATAGCATATAGTCACACATATATAATCATTTATCATACCTACGATTATGTATTACACTTAACACACAAAGAGACCCCATAGACTTGATCTTGGGGTTTCAACACTGGTCAATATTATTATTTTATTTATTTATCACTGATTGTTTCTTTTTTTCATTTTTAATTAATTAAATTTATTATTTTGCATTAAAAACAAAGATATTTGACATTGTCATGGAAATCCTGATCCGGCCCAGCCTCACCCAGACTCCGCCTCCAGCGGCCCCCAGGTAGATTGAGTTTGAGATTCCTGTTATAGAGCATACTTTACTCACAGGAGGTCAGAGTATTGATGGTAAACTCAATTCCTTTTTCTGACTTGAGTTTTAACGAGTCACTCACCAAAGTGAATCGAGTCATTTGAGTCAGAGAGTGGAAAGTAAGACATGTTATGTCCAAATTATTCATATTACTAAATGAATTATTAAAGATGAAAACAAATCATTTCATTGGAGGACAGAAAAAAAGAATCATTTCAAATCAGAAACATGTATTTTTCTGTCTTAAAATAAATTCAACTTCTGGAAAAACCAAATGAATCCAAATAAATAAAATGTAAATTAGGAGACTATATTCTTTAATCTAAATAAAGGTCAGAAATCAACTGAGTTTCTCTGAGTTTGTAGTTTGATTACATTATTGGTTGGTCAGTTTATGTTTTTAAAAAGTGTTGGAATTGATTCATCTTTTTATATTTGATTATCAAAACATAAAACTGAATGAGTTTAATAATATGACAGCAGAATATCAGAGCAAAGCAGCAGCTGAGGAGAGGAAGCAGCTGTTCCTGATGAAACAGGCTGATGAGCTGAAGCTAAGCTAAAGCTAAAGCTAATCTTAAAATAATGCTAAAGCTAGTGCTGGAGCTAATGCTAAAGCTAAAGCTTACCTGAAGCTAATGCTAAAGCTAGTGCTAAAGATAATGCTAAAGCTAATGCTAATACTAAAGCTAGTGCCAAATCTAATACTTAAACTAAGATAATGCTAAAGCTAATCTAAAATTAATGCTAAAGCAAATGCTAATCCAAAGCTAAAGCTAATACTAAGGCTAATGCTAAAGCTAATCTAAAGTTATTGCGAAAGCTCATGCTAATCTGAAGCTGATGCTTGAGCTAATACTAAAGCTAGTGCTAAAGCTAATGCTAAAGCTAAGATAATGCTAATGCTAAAGCTGCTCCTCAAAGGATGGAGGTGACAGAGTTAGCATAAGAGCGTTTCCCGTGCAGCGCTCCAGAGTCTGGCTACAGATCACAGAAGTTTGACAGGTCGCTGTGTGGCATCAGCCAATCAGGAGCTCTGCTTTGGTCCCGTGATGTTTTCAGTGGCGTTTTGTCTCAGTGCGGCGGTTCTTCAGCGGTGCTCGCTGACAGCTTCTGCGTGGAGCACGGCGGTCTGCTGTGGTCCCCTGAACTGTGATAATTCTTATTTTCATCAAGACAATAATAAAAGATAAAAAGAGATCCTCTACCTTCAGTGGGAGGGGCGTGGACTTCTAACAAGCTCACTCTTGATTGGTGACAGTAGTTGTACTCCAATGGTGACTCAGACTGACTCGGACTAATCTCTGTCATCTGGCTCCAACATGGAAAAATGGCTCCTGAATAGGATTCATCTGGTTATAGCCGGAGATGAGACATCTTCTATGGGTGATGTCACACTGGCTCTGTCCAGTTCTCTTCTACAGTCAATGGGTTCCATGTCCAGACTTTCTAATGGTGTTGCTGTGATGGACAGGAGTGCAGTCATGATAGTGCAGTAGTGATGTGTGAGTCATGAATGACTCGTGAGTCATGATTCATCTTCCCCACTGACTCACTAACTGACTCTGAGGTTGAAGGTGTCACCATGACGACGCCGTGCTGGATGCTGGAAAATATCTGCATCCAATCACACTGCACAAACAGATGCCACGCCCACCGTGTGGATGAAGAAACTTCAATCCTCCAATGGATAAAGTTCTTCAGATAAATGGAAGTGGAGTTTCTCATCAGCAGTGTCCAGAGGATTGAGGGATCAACCCTGGTACTGAGGCTTAGTGGATGTGGATGTGTGCTGGCTGACTCGGACTCGGTTTCAGACCACACAAGTCTTTTCTCATTTCTAAATGACTGGACTTGTAACAGAATGTCTTTTTAGCAAAGATAAAACTCAGTTTCTCCTTCAGAAACTTGATTCCAGAGTCGATGGGTTGCAGCATATTCTGCAGAACGAGTTTAGGAGTGACGTGAGCAAAAGATGAGGGTGTTGAGGAAAAAATGAACTCCAAACAAGAATGAAACTTGTTTCTTCCAGAATCAAACAGGAGATTCTTTCTGCAATCAACAGAGTCTAAAAAGAAGTAGAAGAAGTCCTGAGATTTGAAGAATCAGCCCCTCCAAATCTTTCATTTGTTCTGGACAAATGTTCCTGTTCTGATATGGAACCTCCACGTTGGGTTTCTTTCCTTTCTTTATTCAGACCACAATCCAGGTAGATTCTGGATAGAATTGAGTCTGCAATGCCAGATAGAAATCCAAGAGCATCAGCTGATCCATCTGTGAAGGCAGCAGCTCTTACTGGAGAAAGAAGTTTGACGTCAAGCAGCTCCAACACCAATCTAACAATCTGTTAGTAGTGAATGAAATCCTACTAAAGGAGGAAAACATGTGGGAGTTTCTCCAACCATTTCTGCTCCTTTTCATTCAGGAGCTTCTTTCCTTTAAGGACACAGGATCCTTGATCTGCTTTGATGGAGAAAACATCAACAAGCAACAATGGAATCCTCCCAAACATATATATATATATATATATGGCTTATTGTTCATGCCTTTTTTTTTCATTTTACAAGAAAACATACATTAAACATATTTGGGCCTGAACAACTGGAACAGAGTGAAGAAAAACAATTCTTATATAATCTGTTCCCTTTTCCTAAACAAAAACAGAAACAAAAAAACAAGAAGGCGACATTTTAACAGAAAAAAAAAAAAAAAAAAATCTTCAAGACTTTATATTCCTACCCCTTCCTAATCCGTCTCGGTCTATGGTTTACATTTATTGTCCCAATAAATTTTTCTTCATGTATTTATCTAATATCTTATCTTTAAAGATTATTTTAAATGCAGCTATGCTACTAGTTTCTTTCAATATTATGTCCAATGAGTTCCATAGATTGACTCCATAAACTGATATGTGAGTCTGTCTCAGGGTTGTGCGTGCAAATGGCACTTTGAAACAGTTTTTTCTTCTGTTGCTATTATCTTCTGAAATAAATGAAAAAGCTGACTGAATGATGTCCGGGAGAGTTTTTAATTTGGCTTTTAACATAAATAATAACATTTTTAAATCAACTAAATCTGCAAACTTTAGCAATCGTGATTCAGCAAAAAGATTATTTGTGTGTCTCTGCTGCCTTTTTGTTGATTATTCTTATTGCTTTTTTCTGTAAGATAAATAAAGGCTTTGTATGAACTGAATATGCTTTTCCCCAGATTTCAAGGCAGTAACTAAAATATGGTAAAATAAAGGAACAATATTAACATGCGTAAGCATTGACTATTAAATATATCTTTTACTCTGTAAAGAATTCCAATATTTTTGCTAATTTTCTTTTTCAAATGATTAATGTGAGATTTCCATTTTAACTTTTCATCCAAAATAACTCCTAGAAATTTTATTTCACTTACTTTGCAAATGTTAACTTGACCAATGTTTAATGTTAAATTTTCATCTGTTTGCCGATTACTAAAAATCATAAACTCTGTTTTCTCCCAATTCAAATATAACTTATTTTCAGAAAACCAATTTTTCACTTTAGTTATTTCTTCTTTTAGCGTTACCATCAGCTCAAGTACATTTGATCCAGAGTGGAAAATGGATGTGTCATCAGCAAACAACAAAAACTGGGTTATTTTGGAAACTTTGCAAATATCATTTATAAATAAAATAAAAAGTAGGGGACCTAATACAGATCCTTGTGGCCACTGTTCCCCCTAAGATGCGCGCGTGCGCAATTGCGCACTGCTCTCACTCCTGTTGCGCAGAGGAAATCCTTTCTGCGCACATCATAAAATGCATTCTGAACTTTAAATAGAATGATCATATAAGACATGTATTCTTTGTCACTATTAATGTAATTCAGCGATTGACAGACAAATTAAAACGTGCTGATGAAGAGGAGTGTCCAGGATACAAAGCTGAGTTCAGATTGAAGGCGGAGTTTCAATGCGTTCTGTCTTCAAAACACCGTCAGTTTGGCCGCATGCGCAATGAACACGCGCAGTGTGCACGAACAGTGAACACGCGCAGTGAGCACGAACAGCTCTCCAAAACACCGGGGAGGCTGTTGATGGACTTTTTTCTGCGGCCAGAGCGTGCCTCGTGCACTACAGGATGAAAAGTGCGCGAGCTCCGGTGTTCAAATGAACAGCGGACTTTAATCTGAGAGTGGAGGAGGGGCCGGGAGTGTTCTCAAAGTCCTATTCCTTCTTCTTTTAGTTCAGATCTCATATAAGAACACACAACACATAGTTTTTCCTCCATGTCATTTCACATCTTGAACGTGCACGCAGCAACGGGGGTGGGGCTGCGGGGGGCTGCGCGTGCAACGTGCTGGAGAAGTGATGAGGACAGGTGATCCCAAAGCAGCAGACTAGCATTTACTTTAGTGTCATCTGAGTAGTAAAATGCTAATTAAAAACGTTGCATGATTTAAAATTGATGTACACATGTTACATCTTCCAGACAATAATCCCAGCCAGACACCCCCCCCCCCCCCCCCCCCCCCCGTTGCTGCGTGCACGTTCAAGATGTGAAATGACATGGAGGAAAAGCTATGTGTTGTGTGTTCTCTCCCCCCTTTCATTCAGAAAGAAAAACATTGAACAAGAGTGGCGTCATCACACTCCCGAAATTCAAGCAAATCATAGTTGTGCTTATTCTGGTCACTTTCATTGTCCTGAGTCAAAATTGAATCAAACAAAAACAAACAAAATCATGTCCACAAGCACCATCAAAGTATGCAGTCACACACGCCTCCAGGCGTCTCACCGTCTTATCAGGAACTGTCCAGGTAGTCCCATCAGTTTGTTGTATTCAAGGTTGAAATGAAGTTTGCAGCTTGATCTGCTTCCTGAAATATGTAGCCGTTGTTGTCCTTAGTCAGTTTGATCGTTGCGGGATACAGAAGGAAAGCTTGATATCCTTGTTTCCGCGCGTCATGCATCACCGGATAGCATGACTTGCGGCGTTTCGCGGTGGCTTTGCTGTAATCAGTTGCAAATTTGAGTTGGATGTTTGCAACTTCTGGAGCGCTTTTCCTGGATTCCTTGAGGATCCTATCTCTGTCCGTAAAGCGAAGGAACCTGACGATGAGCGGGCGTGGGCGGCGAGGTTTGCCGCTTGCGCGGCGTTCCACGGGTCTTCAGAGTCGGTGACATCGCATCAGCTCCGGACATGTGTCCGAAAAAGCAGGGAACCATTTGGGAAGAATCCCTTTAAGGTAATCCAAAGCATTCGTACCTTCAGCCCCCTCTTTCAAATTAAATATGAGTAAATTGTCTCTTCGCGCACGGTCCTCCATGTCTGTGAGCTTTGTCTCATATTTGTGCATTTTTTCCACACACTCGGAAATCGCTTGTTCGGCAACATCCAGGCGTTGTTTTAACTGTGTGTTTTCTTTGCGTATGGTCTTTATTTCTTCCATGTGCTTGGTTAGATTTGCGTGCATACTGTCAATACGTTTCTCAAGTCTGTGGACTCTTGCTTCAGTCTTTTCATCGGCCTCTTTAAAATATTTGGCCATAAGGTCTTCCATGGCTTTCATCAGGCCGCGGTTGGATTCTCCGAATTGTTTGTCAACTTCAGTCATCTTCTGGCGTCTGGATGCCTGCCTTGTTTCTCTCATTGACAAAATAGCTTTTGCTTAGAGTGATATTATTAGAAGGAAGCAAGATGTATATGTTGCATACCAATAGTTTTGGTTAATTTTCCAGGAGTGGATGTCGCCAACTTCAGCACGCTGCCACCATCTTGAATTCTATTTTCCCATGAGACCAAATGGCTCTAAGAACAGCATTTGTGGCCACCTTGCTTTACTCTGAGAAGGATAGGAGAGGATCTCTCAACAAGTCCATTCCAATAGTGTGAGATTTCTCCATCATCTGCAACAATTCCTTCAAATGTACTCCTTGATCAGAATGGATGTGCTTAGAGAATCCATATCCAGTGAAAAAGTCCTTCATGAGTTTCTGACATGAGCAACAATGTCCCATTCATTCCAACCCTCACCAATGACCAGGTACATACCTGACCCTGATGACCAGCCAAATCCTGGATTCCTTGAAGGATCTGTGCTTTGAATGAGTCTGGAACAACAAACTGCTGGATAGTTGGTGGATTTTCTCCAGGAACTCATTAGAATCCAGAGCTTTGGCCAAGAATCCAAACATTCCAATGTTTTGAGGAGGTTTTGTTAGTATTTGATGGAGAAATGAATCAGCTGGAGGCAGAATGAGGGAAAAGTCCATTTCCTGTCAGTCTGCTCCTCTTGAAATCTGTCCTTGTTTTCTCAGCATGTTAGATGTTGAGTTTCCAGTTAGATGACTCTAAAAACTTCTTCATAGCATTTAGGAAGGACTTTTATGTCATTAAAGTGAGAAAGTTCATAGTGTCTATAGGATTCATAGCTTCTTGTTCTTTGAAGGAGCATTCACAAAACAAATTCACATGCTCCGCCCCTCTTTCATTGATGTGTTCTGAGCTTGTCACTGTCACTTGTCGCCTTTCCGGGCTCCCAAGGACACTTTACAATGTAAAAGCACATGTAAAAACAAATAAAACACATAATTATTTAAAATAAAGTGCAATTAAACATAAGTTAAAAATGAAAGTGGAGGTGAGTGTTACTGGTTGTACGATATGTCAAACAGATGGGTTTTGAGAAGTGATTTGAATTTTGAAAAACAGTCAGTGTTTCTGATGTGGGGGGGAGAGAGTTCCAGAGTTTGGGGGCAGTGCAGCTGAAAGCTCTGCCCCCCATGGTGCTGAGGCGATGGAGGGGAACAGTCAGATGAATGGATGATGAGGATCTGAGGCGGCGGGACGGCGTGGTGATGTGGATCAGGCTGGATAGATATGGGGGGGCGAGGTTATGGACGGCCTTGAAGTGAACAGGAGGACCTTGAAGTGGATTCTGGAGCGGAGGGAGCCAGTGAAGCTGCTGGAGGATCGGGGTGATGTGGCTGAAGAAGAAGGGAGTGCGGTGATAATCCGGGCGGCTGTGTTCTGGACCATCTGAAGTTTGTGAAGGGATTTTTGGGGAAGACCGAAGAGAAGAGAGTTACAGTAATCAATCCTGCTGGTGACGAGGCTGTGGACGAGGATGGAGGCGGTGTGGGCTGTGAGAGAGGGGCGCAGACGGGTGATGTTCCTGAGGTGGTATTGAGCAGACCGGTGATATTGTTAATGTGGGAGTGGAATGAGAGGGAGCTGTCCAGGATGACGCCCAGGCTCTTCACTTGGGGGGAGGGGATGACGGTGGAGTCGCTGATGGGAAGGGAGAAGCTGTTGACTTTGGACAGTGTGGATTTGGTGCCGACAAGGAGAACCTCAGTTTTATTGCTGTTCAGTTGGAGTGAGTTGGAGGAGAACCAGGAATTGAGCTCGGAGAGGCAGGAGGAGAGGGAAGCAGGGGGGAGTGTGGAGTCAGGTTTGGCTGAGAGGTAGAGCTGAGTGTCGTCGGCATAACAATGGAAATGGATGTTGAAATGGCGGAAAATTGATCCAGGGGAAGGAGATAAACTATGAAGAGAAGGGGGCCGAGGACAGAACCTTGGGAACACCACAGGTGACGGGGCAGGGCCGGGACTGGAAGGATGAAAGTCGGATGAAGTGGGAGCGGCCGGTGAGGTAGGATCTGAACCAGTTCAGGACGGTGTTGGTGATGCCAATGGTGGACAGTCTCTGTAACAGGATGGAGTGGGAGATGGTATCAAATGCTGCTGTGAGGTCGAGGAGGACGAGAATGGAGAGTGAACCGGAGTCTGCTGCAAGGAGGAGGTCGTTGGTGATTTTGAGTAGTGCTGATTCAGTACTGTGACGGGGACGGAAGCCGGACTGAAAAGTCTCATAGAGGGAGTTGTGAGTCAGATGGGAGTGGAGTTGTTGTGCGACTATTTTCTCCAGGATTTTTTAAATGAAAGGTAAATTGGAAATGGGACGGAGGTTATTGAAATTGTTTGGATCTGAACCGGGTTTCTTGAGTATTGGGGTGATGACTGCTTATACTATTATCTCCATGAAAATAATAAAAATGTCTAAAGTTCAGGAACCAGAGCAGGCAGCCCCCCACACCCCACAGAGACCGTCTGTCTGCAGGAGGATCTAGTGAACGAGCTCCACTGTACTAAAGGAGGCGGGGTTACTGCTGCCAGAGAGCCGCCGCGGTAGGGTAGCTATCTTCCCCGGGATGGGTCCCGCCTTCACCTGTCCTGGTAACTCCAGGCCCAGCAGGTGGAGGAAATAGGTGGAAGTTCAGGACAAAAACGCTCTTTGATTAATATTCTACCTGCTGATCGAGTCACTGAGTGTGTAGTATTTCTCTATGAGAGCTAAAGCTAGCAGTAGCTAACAAAACACCTGCTGAGTGTGTAGTATTTCTCTATGAGAGCTAAAGCTAGCAGTAGCTAACAAAACACCTGCTGAGTGTGTAGTATTTCTCTATGAGAGCTAAAGCTAGCAGTAGCTAACAAAACACCTGCTGAGTGTGTAGTATTTCTCTATGAGAGCTAAAGCTAGCAGTAGCTAACAAAACACCTGCTGAATTGTTTTACAAACATTCTTCCTTGTTTTTAGTTACACTTTGTGTTTTAGTCAATTTCCAAGAAAATGTTCAATAAATTAGTTTTAGTGAATTTTTTTCACTTAAAGTGGTCTTGGTTTCACAGCCATCATTTCTGGACAGCAACAAGAAAAGCTGCAGAAAATGTTGCTTTTCATTTCCATCCTTGGTCACTTTAGAATCATTTGTTCATTTTAGATCCTTGAAGGACAATTTGTAATGAACATCCGTGTGACCTCAACACTGTCTTCATCAAAGGTCTTACCTTGCTCTTCAGAGCTACCAGAGCTGTCAGCTTTTCATCAAACCTTGGAGTGAGACTCGATGCAGGAAACAAAAATCCCAATCCAGCAGCCAGACATGAGAGGAGTCGAGTGTAGTTTAGTGGAAGTGGATTAGTGAAATCAAACACCAGCAGGTCAAAAACGGATGAAAACTATTAGACTGTAAATCACTTTTTAAGGAGCAACCATTGACTGCATAAGAGAACTGGACCGAGCTAGTATGACATCACCCATAGAAAATGGTTTCAATTCAGTTTCCATGTTTCCATCTGGAGCCAGACGAGTTAGTAAACTGTGATTGGTCCAAGTCGCTCTAAGTCAACATTTCTGTTTTTGAGTCGACGTTTCCATGACGACTACTGTCATTCATCAGGACTGAAAGCAGCTCTGGAGAATCTGTCAAACATTCAAACCTTCAACCAGTTGACCAGCAGGAACCCCATGATGTGATTGAAGCATCTGATTGGCCCGTTTAGAACTTGAATAACTAAGAAACATGAAAAAAATAGGATTAGCTAAAAAAGTGATGAAATGAAAGAATTGTTTTCTGACCAACAAACGTAACTCCATCCTGTACTAATATGAAGATAAAACCCAGTTATCAAGAATCTCTTCAAACTCTTGGATCTGTTTTTGAAGCTTTGAGGATTTCAGAGGATGAAACATGGATCAAGATCTGCTGTTTAATGATGATCAACTTCCATCCAGAACTAAACGCTTCTGTTTGGAGCAGAACCAGAACCAGCTTTGCAGTGGTCTCAAGTCTTTAGGTTGGGGGTGTTCCCTCAATTCTTCAACCACAATGAGCAACAGCAGTGGTTGATTCTGAGACCACGTCTGTATTTCAACTGTCTGAGATCTTAACAAGTCATGGAGTTTATTAAGAGGATGACACTAATGAAGTCCTATTCATCAAATTGTGGTTCTTAGAAGAGTTTTGTAACGACAAAAGTAAGAAACATTCAGGAAGTGGTCCTGCTGTCTGAGAATAGATTCAGCTTTATTTGTAGAACATTTTCCTGCTACAGAGCAATTGCTTTCCATAGTAAATGAAGAATAGAACGATCAAAATAGCAGGTAAATATTAAACAGACACACTAAAAAACACACACATCTCCCACATACAATCCTGATCAATTGAATCAGTTATTCCTACATTTATGGACATGTTCCATTTGACATGTAGTCATAAAATGAGTTCCAGGTTTGTTCTTCTGAACCTCCACAGTGGATGAAGCCCTCACATCCTCAGGCAGGCTTCACAGGCCAGGTCCACCGTGCTGACATGTGGCCTCGCCGTGACTTTTGGAACCACCAGCAGACCTGAGATGAAAAATGAAGGTTCAATTCCATGAAAGCTTTAATAAACCATGAAAGAACCTTGGGGTGGATCCTGAAGCTGACTGAGAATCCCACTAATGTGCTCTTTCTGTCTGGTCCTGGTTAAAAGACCTGCAGCTGAGTTTGGAAGGAGCTGCAGATGATTGATGATAGAACATTCCAATTGTCTTTTCTAAATGTTATGATAGCATGTATTCATACTTCTGCTCTGGAGAGAAGCCATGCTGTAGTCTGGGTGGGATGATTGTCTTTCAGATGAGTAACATCTACATATTTATGACTTTTATTCCTGTTTTCATGAGCATTTTTACTCCTCATGAATGATGTCTGAAGGTGTTCTTTTAATCATCATATCATCCACAAATGAAAATTCTGGACAGATGATGCAACAGAAAGAGCAAGTCTGCTGCTTGAGGACTTCAAGTTTACTAGATCAGCTGTCCTCACTTCTCCAGTAGAGCTGGTATCGGTTCTGATTTCCAGAAACGACCCGATTCACAAGAACCTGAATCCATTTGATTCTGATCTTTTCTATTCTTTGATTCAATTTGAAGTTTACACATTTATCCACATTTGTGTAGAAATACATTAATAATCTACTATTTAATTTAAATATATATTCATATTAAGGCTATGAAGTCATTTATATAAGTAGAGAAATAAAAAATGGAGGTGGTGTCGCTCTGAACGTAGACACAAATTTGAATTATAAGTTGATAGAACATTTATCTGTTGTGGTGAGCAATGTGTTTGAATGTATTGCAATTGAGATCACAATGGAGAAAAAGAAAAATATAACAGTAGGTTGCTTATACAGGGCACCAGGTTCTGACATGAATACTTTTAATGCTTGGATAGAAGAAAATTTTACCAACATGAGTCAAAAAACTATGTTCTGTGTGGAGACTTTAACATAGACTTACTAAATGTAAACAAACATAAAGCATCTGAAGAATTCATCAATATCATGTACAGTAATGGCCTACATCCTCTGATTAGCAGACCCACACGAATTACTTCAAACAGTGCAACATTAATAGACAACATATTTACCAATGTCATTGATGATAATATTGTTAGTGGGTTATTTATAAATGATATCAGTGATCACTTACCTGTCTTTGCAACCTAAAACATAAAGTATAAGAAATTAGAAAGTGATAACAGGCTAAAATCAAGGAGAATTAGAACTGAAGAGTCTTTGAATGCATTAAAAAAGGATTTGTTGGAGTATAACTGGGACTTAATTTACAAAGAAAAAGATGTAGATAAAGCATATGATGAATTTTTAAAAATATTTAAACTATTATATGATAAAAACTGTCCAATACAGGAATACCGAAGTAAAGTTAAACATGCAAACAGTTTATGGATTACAAAAGGATTAAAAAATGCCTGTAAGAAAAAAAATAATTTATACAAAGAATTTATAAAGCACAGAAGTGATGAAGCTGAGAGGAGATATAAGACATATAAAAACAAATTAACATTGATAATGAGGAAGTGTAAAAAGGAATAATATAACAACTTACTGGAGAACAACAAAAACAATACTAAACAATTGTGGACCATATTAAATACGGTCATTAGAAATTCTCCAAAAAAATACAAGTTATCCAAAGCATTTTCTAGATGGGGAAACCACACACACAAATCCAAAAAATGTTGCTAATTTATTAAATACCTTCTTCGCTAATATTGGACCAAATCTGGCTAAGGAAATTCCAACCTTAAGCAAAGGTCCTCATTTAACAGACAGTAATATTAACACTATTTTTCTTGAAGAGGTGGAGGAAGAAGAAGTAATTGAAGTCACTAAGCAGTGTAAGAACAAAACATCTACAGACTCCTATGATATTGATATGATGTTAGTCAAGAAGGTAATTGAAGGAATTTCAAAACCCATGACTCATATATGCAATCTATCGTTCCAGAATGGTCAATTTCCTCTGAAAATGAAAACTGCTAAAATAATCCTACTCTACAAATCTGGAGATAAACATCAGTTCACAAATTACAGGCCTGTCTCCCTCCTCCCTCAGTTTTCTAAGATCCTGGAAAAACTTTTTAAATTCATCGATAAATATAATTTACTTACAGACAGCCAGTATGGTTTTAGAGCAAACAGATCAACATCACTGGCTTTAATGGAATTAACAGAGGAAATAACTAATATCACAGAACAGAACAAATATGCAATAGGAGTTTCCATAGATTTAAAAAAAGCATTTGATACAATAAATCATGACATTCTAATTCATAAAATGGATAAGCTGGGAGTGCGAGGACCAGCTTTAGACTGGGTAAAAAGCTATTTACGAGACAGGAAACAATTTGTGAAAATGGGAGACCATAACTCAACAGTTCTGGACATTGTGTGTGGTGTCCCTCAAGGCTCAGTGCTTGGGCCAGTTTTATTTAACCTTTATATCAATGATATAGTCAAAACATCAGACGAAATGAAATTCGTATTATTTGCAGATGATACCAACATCCTTTTTTCTGACACAGATATCCAGGAACTCCTCGCTAAAGTGACCAGAGGAATGTACAATCTAAAGGACTGGTTTGATAGAAACAAGCTATCACTTAATTTGGACAAAACTAAAATCATGTTTTTTGGTAAAAACAATACAAAAGAGCAAATTAAAATAAGAATAGCAGGAGTAACATTAGAAACAGTGAATCATATCAAATTCTTGGGCGTGACAATAGACGACAAGATTTCCTGGAAGCAGCATATTAGTTCTTTACAAACAAAAATATCAAGAAGTATTTCAGTCATGGCCAAAGTGAAACATATTCTTAACCTCAGATCACGCCAGATACTGTATAATTCTCTGGTGTTGCCGTACTTAACCTACTGTTCAGAAATTTGGGGAAGTACATACAAAACCTCTTTAAAACCACTGTGTTTGTTACAAAAAAGAGCAGTAAGAATAATTCATAATGTAAGTTATCGCCATCACACTAATCAATTATTTCTTCAGTCAAAGATACTAAAACTTTTTGATTTAATAGAACATAGAATACTTCAGCTGATGTACAAAGCAAGACATAATTTACTCCCAGTACATCTACAGTCAATGTTTTCTGACAGATTGGGTGGTTATAGTTTAAGAAAAGAACACAATTTCAGAGTACTAAATGCACGCACAACAAAAAAGATCTTTTGTACAACAATAAATGGAGTGAAGCAATGGAACAGTCTGAATGATGAGTTACGAATGAGCAACAGCATAAACCACTTCAAACATAAACATAGAATATTAGTCTTCAGTAAATATAGTAAGGAAGAAGGATAACAAATCTAATGTAGTGATACAGGTGTTGACTGTGAAGTATATAATTCATATAAATCAATGTTTTGAGTGTTTTATTGGTGAAGTTGACAGAGGCTGGGTGTTGAGGTCCCAGGGGAAAGATTTATGGGAAGGGAAAGCATGTGAATGGTAAAGCTGGTATATTTGTATATATGTACGTGTTTTTGTATAGATCTTGTGTGTATTCGGTTATATGGACAGATGTCTGATGGTACTTAATTTCTGCTTCTGAAATAGTTTATATTAAAGATTAAAATGAAGATATATTTTTAGGGGGTAGGATTAAAAAAAGTTTTTAAACTTCTTCCTACTCCATTTTGAACTACACAATTCAGGTGTAATATCTTTTATTTATAATTTATATAAAATTTTGTTTTCTTGTTTTGTTTTGTTTTTTACCATGTAATCTGTATGTTCGAAATAAAGGACTAACTAACTAACTAACTAATTAAACTGTAAATGTATCAGTGAAATACTGAGATTGTTAATATCATCCAGAGTTCCATGATTCTCTAAAGGAGAAGTTCTAACTAAAATATTCACATCATTAACATGTAAACATTGTTCTGCTTCTCCTGGAGGACGTTTCAGTTTGGCCACTAGGTGGTGATCACAATACAGAAGTAAACTTTATTCAAGAAGAAGACAACAGGATGAGGGACAAAAAAAGGAAGTTTTAGAGCAAAAATAGTTACTTTAAAATGATTTCCTTTGGAAAAGTAATGCCTGTAAGTAAATAAAGATGTTCATTTAGTTTCTGGTCAACCGAACGTTAGCATTAGCCGTCCTATGGAAAATTCTATTGAATGTTAGCATCAAGCTAGCGGACTTTAGCTTTATGTGCTATTTATATCTTTGGTGAATTATTAAGCTTAAATTGATTCAAATCCATCCATCCATCCGTCCATCCATCCATCCATCCATCCATCCATCCATCCATCCATCCATCCATCCATCCATCCATCCATCCATCCATCCATCCATCCATCTATCCATCTTCTTCCGCTTCACCCGGAACTGGGTTGGGGGGGCAGCAGTCTAAGCAAAGATGCCCAGACTTCCCTCTCCCCGGCCACTTCCTCCAGCTCCTTTGGGGGGACCCCGAGGTGTTCCCAGGCCAGCCGAGAAACATAGTCTCTCCAACGTGTCCTGGGTCTTCCCCGGGGCCTCCGCCCAGTGGGACATGCCCGGAACACCTCTCCAGGGAGGCGTCCAGGAGGCATCCGGACCAGATGCCCAAGCCACCTCAAATGGCTCCTCTCGATGCGGAGGAGAAGCGGCTCTACTCCGAGCTCTCTCCGGGTGACTGAACTCCTCACCCTATCTCTAAGGGAGTGTCCAGCCACCCTCCGGAGAAAACTCATTTCAGCCGCTTGTAGTCGGGATCTCATTCTTTCAGTCACGACCCAAAGCTCATGACCATAGGTGAGTACTGGAACGAAGATCGACCGGTAAATCGAGGGCTTTGCTTTCTGGCTCAGCTCTCTCTTCACCACAACGGACCAGTACAGCGACTGCAAAATGGCGGACGCCGCTCCAATCCGCCTGTCGATCTCACGCTCTGATCTTCCCTCACTCGTGAACAAAACGCAACGATATTTAAACTCCTCCCCCTGAGGCAGGAGACTCCACCCACCGAGAGAGGGCAAACTACCTTTCTCCGGTAGAGAACCATGGCCTCAGATTTAGAGGTGCTGACCCTCATCCCAGCCGCTTCACACTCGGCTGCAAACCACTCCAATGCATTCTGGAGGTCCAACAGAACAACATCATCTGCAAAGAGCAGAGAGGAAATCCTGTGGTCTCCAAACCAGATCCCCTCCAGCCTCTGAAATTCTGTCCATAAAGACTATGAACAGAACCGGTGATAAAGGGCAGCCCTGCCGGAGTTAAACATGCACCAGGAACAGGTCTGACTTACTGCCGGCCATGCGAACCAAGCTCCTGCTCCGGTCATACAGAGACCAGACAGCCCTCAGTAAGGCTCCCCGGACCCCATACTCCCAGAGCACCCTCCACAGGACACCACGGGGAATGCGGTCGAACACCTTCTCCAAATCCACAACACAAATGGACTGGATGAGAGAACTCCCACGAACCCTCCAGCACCTGAAGAGGGGGTAGAGCTTGTCTACTGTTCCACTGCCAGGACAGAAACCGCACTGTTGTTCCTGAATCTGAGGTTCAACTATCAGACAGACTCTCCTCTCCAGTACCCTGGCATAGACTTTCCCAGGAAGGCTGAGGAGTGCGACTCCCTGGTAGTTGGAACACACCCTCTGGTAGTTGGAACACAACCTCTGGTCCCCCTTCTTGAAAATCAATTCAATTCAAATCCATTCATCCATTTTTTTCAACCCAGCTCTAGTCGATACAGATCTGTTGTGGAGTAATGGAGCGTTGAGAAAACCATTTACGAGTCCCAAAACTGAAGTGGTGTTAATATTTCCTTTTTTTTTTACCTCAACTTGTTCAGATTTGTTGGAAAACTTATTTTCTCTGATCTATTTAAATCAATCAATCCTTTCTATCAGATCTATCTCTTTGTCTTTTAACAATATCATGTCAACTGGCTGGAAAAAAACAACAAAAGTAGAAAAAGAAACAAGAAAGAAAGAAACAAAATAATAATAACAAATCAATAAATACAATAAACCATATTAATCAAGTCCCTCAGAGTTTTTGAACCAGTTCCTAATGACCTTATGTTTCATATAATGAGAATATTTGTTTTTTTAAATATAAAACTAGACTCTTTTATTGATTTTTGAAGATTATTCCATAATCTGATACCCTGCACTGAAACACTCTTCTCTTTCATTCTTGTTGTTTAAGTTATATTTTCTCTTTCTTTCTTTCTTCAAACTCATGTTGTATGTTATGTGGTAGACTTTTGTTATGTGCTGCAGACATAAGTTTGAGTATAGAAGGATTTATTCAGTCTTGTCATATTTTCAGCTTTATAAACAGTGGTGTAGATGGATCCACATAATTACTCCCAGTGATGATTCTTATTGCTCCATTATGGATTATATTGATCTCTTCTTGACGTTTCCCTGGATTTCTATGCAATATGTCAGATATGGAACAATCAATGAGTTATATATGAGGTATAATGACTTTTGTCTAATGAGCATTTAACCTCATGAACAGCTGTTGATTACTCCTTTCACCTGTTTGATTGGAGAACCTGCTATTTCAAATGAGATATTAGTATTCATCATGTGATTGCTAAATATCATGACATTTATTTTTCACAGTTAGCCTCGTTAACCTTTACAAACATCAAAGGTATTTGGTTCAAACACGGTATCCTGGGTTTTGAGGAAATAACAGGAGGAATGGTGCATGAGACGGGATTGTAGCTGTTAGGAATTTACGTAGGAGTGTTCATCCTGTTTATAGACCAGCTATGTTTGAACGTTCAAATCAGAGAGAGGTAGATGTAATGAACGGTTCCAACAGCTAATACTTTTGATATACTTTGGTTCTGTGAATAAATGAATCAGCTGACAATCAGAACTCTACTGACCATTTGTTAGTACTAGTAACATTTCCAACACCACCATATACAAATACAAATATGAACTGTTCACTTGGTGTTGTTGGCTGGAGTTAGCGCTATGCTAGCTCCACCGCGTCACATGTTCAAACTAAATACCTTTGATGAATCCCCTAATGAGGCTGGATTACCAGATCCGTTGTTGGTAAGATTATATTTACTACAGAAATACAACAAAGAGAAGTGTCAACAGAGTATTTTGAAGAGACTTTTCTCCAGCTTGGTGCACCGCCCCCCTGATCCCCGTCCTCTGATTGGTTGATTTCTGATGAGAGCTCCTCCTGCCTGACCCCTCCTCCCTGCAAGTTAGTTTTGACTCATATCTTCCACATGGGGGTGTGTCTAAAGTCAAAAACTCTCTGAGAGAGAGAGTGAAGGAGAAGTATGGAGAGAAAATAGTCTCACTGTGATTTGTGCGTAATTCTTGATTTGTGAGTAAATTAAGATGTGTGTGTGCTTATTTTTGATTCGTGCATAGATTAGGATTTGTGCGTGCATAATTCTTAATTCTAAAAATGTAAAAAATACAAAATACAATTTACACATGCACAAACTAAAGTTACAACAGCCTGAAACTAATTATACACAAAAATCTTTTTAAAATACGCACAAATCACCTCTTATACACGCACACAGCCTAAGTTACGCACAAATTAACCGTGAGACTGTTTTCACGCTCTTTACACGCCTCACAAATTCATCCGTGAGGGATGCATTCAAGTATTACTAGAATGCTCGTTCACTATAGTTTTCTTGTCAGCCGTGTTAAACTTTGATTGTGAATAACATCCGGTTAAACTTGACTTTTTCCCAGTTTAAAAATAAATGTATTCCCAATAATTAATATAAAAAAGTCTAAATACGTGTTTTAAAAACACGGATCCCTTCAAAAATAAGATTATTTCCAGAAAAGAGGTTTCGAGCTGCTCCTCATTAACTCGGGGGATGTGTGTGTGTGTGTGTTGTGGGGGCTCCGGTCTGATCCCCCCCCCCCCCCCCCCCCCCCGCACCCCGCACCCACCGGAGGAACGCGGCGATTGAGATCTATCCATGTGATCCCGTGATCTCAGCCGGTCCGGTGGATGATCGAGCCCCTCTGCTCTGTGGATGTTTAGAAGGGCCTCCTGGTGCAATCGCCGTGTTCTGCTGCCGGTCTCCCCGTGCGATTCCGTGGGAGGATCAGACCGGACCCCCCCTCCGCTCTCAGCTGCCGTTTATAAAGTAAATGCAGAGTTCTGGTCGGCAAACGCGGCGATTACAGGAAGTATCGGCCCGCTTGGGTCTGTGAGAGTTTAGAATGCTCCGGAATCACTTCCTGGTGACCAGCCCTCGGGACGGAGCCTCATGTTGGAGGCGCTGTCAGAGGAGCCGGTGCAGTTGGAAGCCTCTTTTATGGAAATATTCTTATTTTTAACACCTATTTAGACTTTTTTGTATTATTTATTGGGAATATTTTTTTTAAAAAGTGGGAAAAAGTCAAGTTTAACCGGATGTTATTCACGATCGAAGTTTAACAAGAAAACTATAGTGAACGAGCATTCTAGGAGTACTTGAACGCATCCCTCACGGACGAATTTGTGAGGCGTGTAAAGAGCGTGAAAACAGTCTCACGGTAAATGTGTGCGTAACTTAGGCTGTGTGCATAAGAGGTGATTTGTGTGTATTTTAAAAAGATTTTTGTGTGTAATTAGTTTCAAGCTGTTGTAATTTTAGTTTGTGCATGTGTAAATTGTATTTTTTAAATTTTGTTACTTTGGCACAAAATGTATTGTATGAGTTACAAATTAATTATATATATATTGATCATCACCATAGGTTTAATAAAGCATCAGTTCAGAGAGAAAGTTCATCTCTTACCGCTTGTTTTAGTCCAGATGATGAAGGAAAAATCATGCTTTAAAGAAACCTGCGCAGTGATACTGAACGTTTGGGCTGTGTGACCGGAACTTCTTTTTTAGGTGTGCTTTATCACTTTTTAATCCTCACCCAGCAGCCAATCAGAATCCAGTATTCACCCGGACCATGGTATCATCTAAAGTAACCAAAGCCCTGGTGCTCTCTTCTGGGTCCAGATGACCCGACCCTTACATTGATGTGTGATCCTCCCATGACAAAGATCAGGATTTCATGTCTGCCACAGACACCAGTGAAGATCAGAAATCCTTCAACAAATAGTTCAGCAGCTGTCTTGTGGGTCCAGATGACCCGACCCTTACATTGATGTGTGATCCTCCCATGACAAAGATCAGGATTTCATGTCTGCCACAGACACCAGTGAAGATCAATAATCCTTCAACAAATAGTTCAGCAGCTGTCTTGTGGGTCCAGATGACCCACTTTGAATGGAAACATGTCTAGAGTAGAACAAGATGGAATCATTCTGAACCAGAAGAACTCTGTAGAAATCCAAATGAACCACAAACATTCTATCAAAGATCACATTCAGATCTAATCCTTCCAGGAGATCAGAGAGTAAATCTTTCTGTAGAAAACCCTTTTAAGAAATGCGAAATTCAAGGAGCAGATATTTCAGATCATGGAGCAGTTGATCTTGAAGTTGGGCTGAGTGGACGAATGAAGGAAACATTATGGAGATTAAATACAGGACTATTGAACAATGGAACAATAGTTGAAGAATTGAAAAAGGATATCATTCTTTATAAGGAAGATAATGATAATGGAGAAGTCACACCTGTTATTCTTTGGATGCACTTAAGGCAGTTATGAGGGGAAAACTCATAGAAAAGACAGCGGCTCATAAGAAAGCAAAAGAAATGGCATATGAACAGAGTCAAAAAGAGTTATTTGAAATTGAACAACAACATAAAGCTACACGAGATCGCTCGCTTCTTCCAAAAATGAAGGAAATAATTTAGATAAAAAACTAATAGAAGATGTTGGTAAAAAAGACTAGATTTTTAAAGCATTCTTATAATGAAGTGGGCCCGCGAGCAAGTAAATTACTGGCAAAGAAATAAAAAAAACAGCAAGTTGATAGAACAATTCATAAGATTAAAGACCTAGATACTAATCAGTTCATTAAAGATCCTGAGGAAATTGAAAATACATTTGTAAATTATTATAGAAAACTGTATAATCAACCAAACTGTGCCTATAGAAATCAAAGGAAAGCTTTTCTTGAAGAACTAGATTTACCAACTATTGGGAGAATGCAAAATGACACTCTAACCTCACCAATTACTAAATAGAGAGAGCACTGGGGAGACTTAAATCCAACAAATCTCCCGGCAGTGATGGTCTACCATCAGAATGGTATAAAACTTTTAGTGAACTCCTTATACCATTTCTTGAAAAGTCATTTAATTACACTCTGCAGTATGGAGAGATACCTCCATCATGGAAAGAAGCAGTGATAACAGTGATTCCCAAAAAAAATGAGAGTCAAACTTGTTCGGACTACCGCCCTATATCTTTGCTCAATGTGGATTATAAACTTTACACCTCTATTATCTCTAAAAGATACGAATACTTCATTAGTGACATAATTGATGAAGATCAGACAGGCTTCATCAAAGGACGTCAAACCCAAGATAACATAAGAAGAACCCGACACATTATTGACCATATTCAAAGAAACAATATAAGTCTTGATGCAGAAAAAGCATTTGACTGTGTCAATTGGTCCTTTTTATATCTAACACTTGAAACATTTGGCTTCAATCAAAAGGCTGTTAATTGTATTAAAACACTTTACCAAAGAATTAAAATAAATGGCAGTCTTACTAAAACAATAACATTAGAACGATCTACAAGGCAAGGCTGCAGCCTGTCTCCAACCCTTCTTGCATTATTTATTGAACCTTTGGTTCAAGCAATCAGGGAAAACCAAGACCTTAAAGGAGTCAGGATTGGGGAAGAAGACCACATTATCAGGCTTTATGCAGATGATGTGATATGTTTTTTAGAAGAACCAGAAACAGGAATCCCTACTTTAATTAAACAACTGGAAGTTTTTGGCTTCTGTTCTGGTTACAAACTTAATTTGACCAAAACACAAATTCTGGCATTTAATTTCTCACCATCTAGAGAAGAACAACTAACTTACAATCTGAACTGGAAAAGTACCAGTATGAAATACCTCGGTGTGACATTAACAAAGACATTTGGAGATCTATATGAGGCCAACAATACTAAAATGAACAAAGAAATCAGGACTGATTTGGTCAGGTGGAACATCCTCTCTCTGGATATGGCCTCAAGGATAGAGACGATAAAGATGAATATTCTACCTCGACTCCTGTATTTATTTCAATCACTTCCGGTTGAAATACCAGAGAAACAATATAGATTGTGGGATAACATCATTTCTAGATACATTTGGAACGGACGCAGACCCAGAATTAAATTAGAGACTTTACAAACAAGTAAACAAAAAGGAGGGATGGCATTACCAAATTTAAGAGAATATTTTCATGCAGCACAGTTTAGACCAATAATCTGTTGGTGTGATGATAATTTTATATCCAAATGGAAAAACATAGAACAATTTATACAGGGAAGGAAAATTGATAGTTTTATGGGAGATAGACGGAATGCTTCAAACATTCTTAACCAAATGAGAACGGTTTCACAATTTACAATGCAATTGTGGTTTAGAATTGTGCAAAAATATAAATTAGAAAATGAGGTCAAAATACTGCGGTGGGTTGGTTTGGATAAAGACTTTAAACCAGGTCTTCATGATAAAAAGTTTAAAGAATGGAGTCAAAAAGGTATAACTGCAATATGCACATTAATAAGTAATGGACAGTTTTTGAGTTTTGAAAATATGAAACAAAAATAAATGATCATTTTAGGTTTCTGCAAATAAGAGATTATTTTGATAAAGAAATAAGAGTATTGTCCAGGTTATTTCTGACACCTATAACTCAAAGAAACACAGAATTATATCAACACTTTATAAAAAACTAATGGAAATAAAAGGCAAAAATACCATGTATATCAAACAGAAATGGGAAAGGGAACTTGGTGTAAATATATCAGAAGAGGAATGGGTTCAGATCTGGCAAACGCAGCACAGCTGGAGATTGCACTGTTGGAAAAACATCATCAGATTTTTTGTAACACCTAAAATCAAAAGCAAATACTCCTTAACACCACAACCATGTTGGAGAAAATGTGGAATAATGAATCCGGATCACTCTCATATTTTTTGGCCCTGCCCTGTAATTAGTTCTTTTTGGAAAGACATTTATCAGGTCATCATTGGAATTTTGGGTTACAATGTACCAAATACCAGTGCGTTCTTATATTTGAGGAATTTGTCAAGTAATGTTTTTAAAAGTGACAAGTATTTAATTCAAATCCTCCTAGCTGCCTGTAAGAAAACAATTACAAAAAATGGTATAAGACAGACCCAACAACAAAACAGGAATGGGAGGAAATGGTAAAGGAAATATATAAGATGGAAATGTTGAATCATAAAACAGCTTTTTATGAAAAGATGGAAGAAATGGATTACATATATAACAACAAGAACATAAGAATATATACGGAACATGGAAAAAACCTGTAGAGTCAAGGCAATCTCATGTGTGGGTATTATTATTATTTTTATTTTTATAGAATTCTTTAAAAAAGAGTGGACGACCTTCTTAGAATTTAACAACACTCCTGACATCTCACCATGTGTTTTATGGGAAACCAGTAAAGCAGTTATGAGAGGTAAAATCATTTCTTTTTCAACGCATAAAAAACGTAAAGAGAAAGCAGATTTAATAGAACTGAAAAATGAAATAAAAAATCTGGAAACTGCTTATGCTGCTTCTGCACAAGAACACATCCTGGGAGATTTAAAAAAATTAAAACTTCAGTTAAATGACATAATTAATAAACAAACGCAATTCCAAATACAACGACTCAGACTAGAAAGATTTGAACACTCTAATAAATCTGGCAAATTTCTAACCAATCAGCTTAAAATTAATAAAGAAAAATCAACAATAACATCTTTTATTGATCAGTCAGGAAATGTCACTCATGACCCGATCAAAATCAATGATACGTTTAAAGATTTTTATCATAACTTATATGCTTCACAGATCAACCCATCGGAGCAAAGCATCAACTCATTTCTTAATAATGTAAACCTTCCCAGATTAAATGAAGATCAAATCACAGACTTGGACTCTCCGCTCTCATCATCTGAACTTCATGATGCTCTGTTACTCATGCCAAACAACAAAGCTCTGGGGCCGAATGGCTTTCCTGCAGAATTTTATAAAGAATTCTGGGAGCAGCTGGCAGAAACTTTTCATAAGATGGTTACATCTATCAAGGATGACCAATCAATGCCATCTAACATGAACTCTGCAAATATAATGCTACTTCTCAAACCAGAGAAAGATCCCACTGTTCCTTCCAGCTATCGCCCCATCTCACTGATTAATGCAGATGTTAAAATTATTTGTAAAGCTTTAGCACAGAGAATAGAGAAAATCACTCCTCATATAATTCACCATGATCAAACTGGATTTATTAAAGGTAGACACTTGAGTGACAATGTCCGCAGGCTAGTTAATGTTATAGATTTTGCCACTATTAAAAAGCATGAAATGAGCATACTCTCGTTGGACGCTGAAAAAGCATTTGACAGAGTAAACTGGAAGTTTCTCATCACTGCCCTTCATAAGTTTGGGTTTGGGGAATCATTCATTGATTGGATTAAAATATTATATCATAATCCAAATGCTTCAGTCAGAACGAACAAACAGACGTCCGGCAGGTTTATCTTGGAAGAGGAACCAGACAGGGTTGTCCACTCTCCCCCTCTCTCTTTGCAATATTCATCGAGCCTCTGGCTGCAGCAATAAGACAGAATGAGAACATTTAAGGAATTAAAACAAAACATGACCATCATAAAATTAGTCTTTATGCTGATGACATATTACTCTTTTTACACAAATCACGTTCAATAAGTGAAACAATAACTATCATTAATGAATTCTCCCTCATCTCAGAATACTCAATTAACTGGAATAAATCAGTTTTATTACCACTAAACAGTAATGCTGAGCAATCACTCTCAATACCGATCAAATCAGGCAATATTAAATATCTAGGTGTTCATTTCTCCTCCAAACTATCAGAACTGGTGCAGCTAAATTACACCCCACTACTGAAAAGCATTCAGGATGATCTAATTCGATGGGTCAACCTGCCCCTGTCACTCATGGGCAAGGTAGCCACAATAAAAATGAACATCTTGCCAAAAGTTAATTATCTATTTACAATGATCCCTAAACAACCTCCACTAACATGGTTTAAAGCTTTAGACTCGGCCATATCCAGTTTTCTATGGAATAATAAACCAGCTAGAATCAGCCTTAAAACTTTAAAATCTGCAAAAAGATGTGGAGGTTTAGAACTACCAAACTTCAACAATTACTTTCTTGCAAACAGATTACAATACATCCTAAAATGGTTAAATAATAACCCAGAAAGTAATTCATGGATGGACTTAGACAGGAGTTATGTGGAAAGATCAAGCTGTCAGATCTATCATTTATCAGCCAGACAATAAAAAAACACGATAGTTTCCAAAGTATTAACATAAGTACCACCTTAACAGCCTGGTGGGATTTTCTCAAAGCGTCAAAGTCCTCAGTCACACCGTGTAAAATGACACCCATCTGGAACAACCCAGACATCCTTATAAACAAAAAAATGTTACACTTCCCAGCCTGGCAAGCAGGGGGCGTAACACTATTAGAGCACTTAATTATTGATAGAAGATTTATAACACCACAGGAACTACAAGATAAACATGGAATAAATCACTTCTTGGAATATCAACAACTGAAATCTATAATTACAAAAAAAATTAAGTACCAGGATAATGACTTACAATTACCAGAAATAATTACCTCTTTGTTTTTTTTTTTTTTTTATTTTTTATTTCGAACAAGAAAGACTAAATAATCCAAACAAGAAAAAAACAAAAGACAAACAAACAATATTAAAAAAGAAATAATACCATTTTCTCCACAAAAACTCAAATGATGTTCGTTGTTCGAAATGGGCTTTGGATGAAGCTATAAGCTTTTCGAGTCCAAGCCCCTTCAATGCAAACTAATAGTATCTACAATGTACAATATTATAAATAATATGGTCTCAGTAATTATACTTACAAACAAAAAAACAAATAAATCTCATCATCATGAAAAGAAGGAAAAAAAAAAAAAAAAAACCAAACAAACAAAAAACCCAGCAAAAATAATATTACATTAATAGATTTACTAATACATATATACATATAACCATCAAAATATATTATTTGCTACTCCATATTTATTAATAGTATCTCCCTTAATTAATGCTTTTAATTTATATATGGTTTGACAATTTTTGATGTCGTCCCTAGAGTTATTCCATAACTGCACCCCTCTTGTGGAGATGCAGTGGAGTTTAACGTTAGTTCTCACAGGTGGTTTGACGTAAATGTATGTGCCTCTCAAAGTATATTTATTTTCTCTCAACTGAAAGAATCTTTGGATACTTGCTGGTAACTGGTTATTTTTAACTTTGAACATGAACTGAATTATTTTGAAATCAACCACGTCAGCAAATTTCATTAGTTTTAGTTTAATAAAAAGTGGATTTGTTGGTTCTGCATAGGATGACTTGGTTATTATTCGTATAGCTTTTTTTTGAAGAAGAGAGACTGAATTTAATGAAGTTTTGTAGGTGCTTCCCCACACTTCCACGCAATAAGTCATGTAAGGAAGAATGAATGAGCAGTACAAGGTTTTTAATGACGACTGGTTTAAGAAATGTTTAACTTTATACAGTATAGCTAATGATTTAGATATTTTGTTATTGATGTAGTTTATGTGTTTCTTCCAGCTTAGTTTTTCATGAATAATTACCCCCAGAAATTTTATTTCGGACACCCTTTCAATTTCCACCTTATTAATCATCAGTTTCCTATTGGTATTGGCTTTTTTGTTACCGAATATTATAAACTTGGTCTCGGTTTAAATTTTCAATGACTAAAATTCTTTCAAAAATATACAAACTCTTATGTAACCTAGACAATAATATTTCAATTCCAATAACTAAATGGGATGCAGACCTGAGCAGAAACACAGACCAAGGCTTCTGGACAGAAATGTGTCTTAACACCTTTAAACTGACTAAAAGTCCAAACTTACAACTAATCCAATTCAAAACTCTCCATAGAATTTATTATACTGGACAGAGGATGTTCAAGATGGGTCTCAGAAGCTCAGACATTTGTGAGCACTGTGATAGTAACTCACCTGACAGCTTCATGCATGCACTGTGGTTCTGCACACCTGTCCAGGCTCTCTGGCAGCAGGTCTGTGCTGATCTATCAGTCTGGATAAATGTTTCTATCACAGCTTCACCGTCACTTTGTGTGCTTGGTGACATGAGTGCCATCGATATAGAGGGAGGATTAGTATCTGGAATCTTCATAACTCTTTGTATAGTAAAAAAAACAATTTTATTAAATTGGAAAAGCAAGAAAAATGTCAACGTTAATCAATACAGGAATCTGCTCTTTGATCATATCAGCTTGGAAAAAAACATCAGCTAAAAGTTCAGATAACTTGGAAAGAATTCAGTCTCTCTGGTCTCCGATTGCTGAGTCCATGATTTAGGGGTGGGTGCTTGGGTGTCCCCGCGTCTTGGTTGTCTGCGGGGGCTGGTAGCGGGGGTTGGGGCTCTCTGGCGCCTGACTGGGGCGTGGGGGCTTTGTTGGTTGTGGGGGTCTGGCCTGGCGTCTGGATGTGGGGTGGGCGGTGGGCCCGGGCCTCGGTGGCGGGGGGTGTGGGTGTGCAGTGGGTGTGGTGTGGGCTGGCTCGTGTGGGGGGTGGTCCTCTGCGCTTGGGGCTGGCGTGGGGTCCTTGCGGGGTGGGGCCGCTGCTGCGTCCGGGGGGGGGCCGCTTGCGTCGGGGGCGGCTCGCTCTGGCTCTGGGGCTCTGGCGCTGCCTCTCTGGCTCTGGGGCGGGGTGGGGCTGCCTCCTTGGAGCCGCCGTTGCTCGGGCGGCGCCCGCTTTTGCCGCGGGGTCTTGGGGGGGTCGGGGGGGGCGGTTTGCCCCGTCTGGTGGGGGCTTTCCGTGGGAGCAGGGGTCCCATTTGGTACGGGCCTGGGCGGTCTGGCGTGTTGTGGTCTCTACTGAAAATTCGGTGGGGGCCGCGGCTGGTCTGGCCGCCTCGGTCCTGTTGGTGCCTGCCCAGTACACCCACAGGAGAGGTGCTTGGGGGCGGGAGCTGGGATCTGTCCCCGGGACTGGCTCCTTCTGGCTCCTCCCTCCTTGCGGGGGGGGGGGTGCGGGGCCTGGGGGTTGGCTCTGGGGGTGGGGCCCATGGGCTGGGGTGAACTTGGTCCCAGCGCTGGGGGGGCGGGGGGGACAGCGGTCCACCATCGGGGGTCGGTCAGCCAACTGCCCCCAACCTACCCTCTTCCTCATACAAACATATATTAGGGTGAAGGGGAGGGTGGTTGTATTGCGGCGTGCTGCTGGGGGTGGACTACCTGCAAGTGGCCCTCCCTCCAGTGGCCGCCGCATGAGTCTGCCCCTCCCCTTAGTCTTATTTGCACCTTAGACATGTAGGACCTTGGTGGGGGGGTGCTTGGACATCACTGCCAGCAAGCAGTAGATGTCCTCTAAGTGCCCTTTCCGCCAATTTTAACAGCACCATAGACATGTAGGGCCGTTGGTGGGAGGGTGACGGGGCATCGCTGTGAGCGATCAGGAGATGTCCTGTCAAGGCCCTACTCACCAATTTTAACCGCACCTTGTAATACACACACCTCTAACACCTCAACATCCCTGGCGAGGGGGGATGGAAACCCTCGGCCTAGTGGGTCTTGTCTCTTGGGTGCCGGTCTCCTGGGTTCTGTGACCTCCTCGCCACGCTGGGAGAGGGATCCCCAAGATCTAACAGGGGATCAAACTACATCGGAGCCATGGGGTGTCCAGGTCTCGGTGGTTCGGGTTCCGGTCCCGGCTCTCGAGAAATGGGCCTCTCCGGGACTCCATCAGTGGGTGTGCCTGGTCGGGCCTTGTTAACATCATTCCTCTGGGACCCTCATTCCTCTTGGGTGTCTCTCTGCTTGGTGGGGGTGGGCGGCCCCTTCCCGGCTCGCCCCTGGACCTCCCGCGGCGGGCGCGGGCGGACGTCTGGAGCATAGAAGCGGGTCATCCTGGAGGAGCTCTGGCTCGTGCCTGGGGTGGGGCGGGGGGATGCTCGGCGCTGCTGGGTGGTGGTGTGCTGCTCCTCTGGGGTTGGGGGGCTCTCCGGGTGTGGGGCCTTGTGTTGGCCCTCTGGGCGTGGTGGGGGGATTGCTGCTCTGCGGGCGGGGGTCCGCGCTCTCTGTGCTCCCGTGCCTTCGGCTCTCGGGCATGGGGCCTCTGGGCACTCGCTCCCGGTGCCCTGGTCTGGGTGTCTGCGGGATTCTGCGGCTGACTGGTTCTCTCCATGGCTCCTGGCGGGTGTTGGGGGCCCGTGCTGCTGCTGCCGCCCGGTGGGGGCCTGGCGTGGGGTGGCCGGGCTCTCTCTCCTTCTATACATTCCATCAACATTCACATCAGCAAAACATAAACACTCACCTGAGCACAGGTGTCAGCTCACCTCGCACTAACAGAATGTGTGATGGAATGAAAGGCTTTATTTGTGTCAGCTTCTATGATTGTGTGTGAGCTGTAGTGGTATTGTGTACATTTTTGACAACTTTAAAGGTAAAGATTATTTTAGCCAAAAGGTATGTGTGTAACTGAGTGTGTGTGTAGACAGGCCCCGCCCATTCCAGATTGTTATTTAGACCTGGTTGTTATAGGATGTTGCTACTCTGTGTTACCTTCTTTGTTCTCTTAACCCCACTCTTTTATCCCCCCCCCCCTTTTGTTTCCGTCTGGTCCAACAAAAAAAAAAAAAAAAGAAAAAGATACAACATAATTAAAATAAAGTTTAGCATGAAATACAACAGGGGTTTATTAAGTATAAACCCCTGTTGGGACAATAAAATCTGTCCAACGCAAGAGGCTCTCAGCCCGTATCTGCTTGCCCAGCTGTTGAACAGGACAAGTTTAACCCTTCCGCTCTCCTTGGGGTCCAGATGGCTCCAACCACATATTGTTATGCGATTTCTTCCATGACAAATGTGGACGAAGGGGGACAGGATTTTATGTCTGCCATGGACATTAGTGAAACTCCGAAATCAGTGAAAAAAAAAAGTTCAGCGCACTGTCCTTGGGTGTGCCAGATGACCCACTTTTTAATGGTAAACAACTAAGGAGAACGGAAGGGTTACGAGAAAAAATAAAAATAAAAAATACTTCATCTTTGCACTACAGAAAAATGCCCATATTAATCTTTTCTGTTGTCATTGAGTCTCGTCACCTACAATAAAGTTTTATTTCACAAAGCCGTTCCAGAAAACAATTTGAAAATGATTTTTGTTAAAAGCTGTTGGCGTTTGTAAAGATGAACAGAAAGCTGTCATAGTCATCTGGCAAACACAGATTTAAAAGCAATTACACTTGAGTAAACCCTCTCTTTGTTTTGATCATTGACCAACATTTAAAGCCGTCTGGCTCATTAGCAGCCGTGTTGAAATGATAAGGACAGGCAGAGGCATGACATTCCCAACCGTGTGCCAGCTAAAGCGGGCCTCATCGAGCTGTCTTTGTGTTCTGTGTACATTGTGTTGACTCACTCTTTGCCGAGTCACATTTGGAAAGACCTAACTCCTCTCCTGTACTTAGGAATTTCCTGATCCCTGAAGGCCCAAGAAAGCAAAAAAAAAGAAAGATAAAAAAGTAAAAGAAAAAAAGAAAGAAAGAAAAAAAAAAAAAGTAGAAAAAAAAAAGAAAATGCATTTTCCAATTGAAAAATGCATTTTCAAATTGAAAAAATGCATTTTCAAATTGCTATGATGATTTGAAACTGAATTGTTTCAATTGAATAATGCATAAAATACTTTGAATTTTGACATAAAAAAACTTCCATACCTGCATCCTCTCAGTTTGTTCTGATGTTGTTGGATATTGGATGGTAATGTTTTCCCACTAGCTCTGTATAGATATTGTACAGTGTAAAAATCAACAAGGTCATACAGTTTTAACATTCTGGATTGATCCAATAGATTGTTAGTGTGATGAAGATAACTGACATGTTCTGTGAGTTCAGTTCCTTTTTCTCTGGCCTGTTTTGTGCAATCTTCTGTGGCTCCTCCTTGCTGCCCCGCCCACTTCCTGTGCTTCCTGCTGGAGGAGTTCACAGCTGCACTCTATCAGTTCATGTAGTTGTTTTCCTGTTGAAGTTCATCTCTCCGTGTTGGAGCGTTTTATGTTTTTAATTTTTTATTCTAGTAAATTCTAGAACTTCTTATGTTTGAATTATTTTCTTTGTTTTTGGATGTAAGATCATTAAAATGAATCAAAGTTGTAAGTAATAAATGATTATTTATTCATTCATGAATCACTGATGAATATTTTCAGTGTTTTATTTAGAGAACTTCTGGTCTGGAACCTCACAACTATCCAGAAACACTGAGAGATGAAATGATGATTTGAAGAGGTTTTTCAAAAAGTGATCAAATGAAGAATAGTTATCGGAGCGACTGTAAAAAGAGGAAAAGAGAAAACAAGAAATGTGTTGTTATACATCCTAAAGAAAGAGAGATAAAATAGGAAAAAGAAAATCAGATCAAATGAATTTAAAAGAAGATCAAGAAAGTCAAGAATAAGAAGAGAGACAGAAAAAGAGAGAAGAGACAAAGATAGAGACAGAATTTCATTCTTCTATTTATTTTTCTTTCTTTATTTCTTTTCTAAAATATTTCTTTAGTTTTTAATTGACTTTACTGTTTTCTTTCCTTCATTCAGGTATTTTATTTATTTTTCCTTGTTTAGTAAACCTGACATATTAAAGAAAAGACAGATAATGATCATTTGTGAGGGATTCATAAATGAAGTCTTTCAATAAATGTCATGTTTAACATTTAAATGTGATTTCAGTTTTTAGATTCTGATCAAAACATTTGGATTGTTGACATTCATGTTATCTTAAAGTGGACCAGTAAGGAAGTTATTAGACTCCATGTTTTTGGGTCAGAAAGCTAACATCCCCCCTCCCTCCCTCCCCCTAGGATCATAGATTTTCATTTCCAGGTCATCATTTCAACTGAAAATGTCATCTGTCAGTCTGTCATCAGGACGGGTCCACCTGACTGAATGTACCAAGTTCCAGCTGCATCACTGCTCCTGAACACACTTTTCTGTCTGATTTCAGGTTGGAGAACTGCAGTTTGTCAGAGATCAGCTGTAAAGTTCTTGGAGCAGCTCTGAAGAAGAACCCGTCTAATCTGACAGAACTGGACCTGAGCCTGAACAAGAACCTGGAGGATTCTGGAGTTGTTCATCTGTGTGGTTTTCTGGAGAGTCCAGACTGCAGACTGCAGACTCTACAGTAAGACATGTTATGTCCAAATTATTCATATTACTAAATGATTATTAATTATTATTATGATTATTATTAAAGATGAAAACAAATCATTTCATTGGAGGACAGAAAAAAGATAGTATAAAAATATTACACATATGTAAATATATATATATATATATATATATATATATATATATATATATATATATACACACACAAGATGACATAAAGTGACGTAGTGTGGTTGTGATAATGATAATTCTGTTGAATTGCTCTGATTAGCTGGATTGTAAGTCAGTGTTAAGCAGCTGGACTGCTCTTGGTATGAAGCTGCTCTTCCTCCTCTGAGGTTTACATCCAGGAATCTGAAGCCTGTGATGTGGGTGGAGCCATTCCAGCTTCTGATGCATGATATGGGAGGGGTCATGAAGGAGTTTGTGGGCTTTTTTTGTAGTCTGCTGATCACACAGGGTGGCAAGAGATCTGATTGGCTGCTCAATGATCTTTGAGAGGCGGTTTTTGTTCTGTACTGTTAGTGAGTGGAACCAGCAGATGAATGAGAAGGTTCTTACATTTTCAATGAAGGCGTAGTAGAATCTGGTCAGGATGTCACTGCTTGTTCCAAATGATTTGAACTTCCTCAGGAGGTTTTGTCTCTGACTTCACTTTGCTAAGATAGCTTCCGTGTTGGAGGAGAACCTCAGAAGGTCATCAAAGATGGTTCCCAGGTATTTGTACTCACTGACAGATTCTACAGGCTCTCCATGAAGGATGGTGGGGGCTGTCGGGGGGGGCAGAAGGTCACTATCATCTCTCTCTTTTGTTTTGTTGATGTTGAGCTCCAGGTGTGAGTTATCACACACCTCCATAAAGTCCTGTATGGCCGAGCTGTGATGCTGTGATTGGTCAGAAGACAGTGTCATCAGCAAACTTAATGATGTGGCAGTTCTGATGGGCAGACCTGCAGTGGTCTGTGTAAAGAATGAAGAGCAGAAGAGAGAGAACAGCCTGTGGATGAGTAAAGGTGTCAGACAAGCAGTTGTTCACCAACACTCTCTGTGATCTGTTAGTGAGGAAGTCCAGGATCCATGGAGGGAGCTGGTGGTCAATGTTGAAGCAAGACATTAGCTTCTCAGCGAGGAGGTGTGGCTGCATGGAAGTGAACACTGATGAGAAGTCTAACAGGAGCCTGATGAGGTGTTGGCATCCTCCAGATGCTTTGAGTGGTGTTCAAGATGAGATCTTTGCACCATCAACCCTGAAGTGGATCCATCATGGGATAGGTTTGGTTCATGATGTGATCCTTAATGATCCTCTCCATTGACTTCATGGCCCGGGATGTGCGGGTCACAGGATGGAGGTCATTCAGGACCTTAGGCCTGCTCTTCTTCTCAATGGGATCACTGTAGAGTGTTTCCAGCATGTGGACACTATGCCAGTAGACAGAGAGCTCTGGAACAGATGTAGAAACACCACACTGAGCTGCTCAGCACAGTCACAGGGTTCACCCTCAGATGTTGTCTGGTCCTGGAGCCGAGTTCTTTTGTGTCCTCTTAAGGACTCTCACCACTCAGTTGTGTTTATTGTAGGGGGGGGTCTTGAGTTGTGAGTGATGAGATGACTGAATTTATATTTTCTGTGGCTTGTTTGACCTCATTATTGACCTCTTTCGTTTCAGCCTCAGTTTCAGTGATGAAAATTCTCTTTTTTTTGTTCAAAATGGTTTTAAGGTCTCTGTCGTCTGGCTCAACATGGAAAAATGGCGCCTGAATAGGATTCATCTGGTTATAGCCGGAGATGAGACATCTTCTATGGGTGATGTCACACTGCTCTGTCCAGTTTCTTCTAGTCAATGGGTTCCATCTCCAGACTTTCCAATGGTGTTGCTGTGATGGACAGGAGTGCAGTCATGATAGTGCAGTAGTGATGTGTGAGTCATGAATGACTCGTGAGTCATGATTCATCTTCTCCACTGACTCACTAACTGACTCTGAGGTTGAAGGTGTCACCATGACGACGCCATGCTGGATGCTGGAAAATAATCTGCATCCAATCACACTGCACAAACAGATGCCACGCCCACCGTGTGGATGAAGAAACTTCAATCCTCCAATGGATAAAGTTCTTCAGATAAATGGAAGTGGAGTTTCTCATCAGCAGTGTCCAGAGGATTTGAGGGATAACCCTGGTACTGAGGCTTAGTGGATGTGGATGTGTGCTGGCTGACTCGATCGGTTTCAGACCACACAAGTCTTTCTCATTTGAAATTTGAATTGGAGAAATTCCTTCATTTCTAAATGACTGGACTTTTACAGAATGTCTTTTTAGCAAAGAGAAACTCAGTTTCTCCTTCAGAAACTTGATTCCAGAGTCGATGGGTTGCAGCATATTCTGCAGAACGAGTTTAGGGTGACGTGAGCAAAAGATGAGGGTGTTGAGGAAAAATGAACTCCAAACAAGAATGAACTTGTTTCTTCCAGAATCAAGGAGATTCTTTCTGCAATCAACAGAGTCTAAAAAGAAGTAGAAGAAGTCCTGAGATTTGAAGAATCAGCCCCTCCAAATCTTTCATTTGTTCTGGACAAATGTTCTGTTGATATGGAACCTCCACGTTGGGTTTCTTTCCTTTCTTTATTCAGACCACAATCCAGGTAGATTCTGGATAGAATTGAGTCTGCAATGCCAGATAGAAATCAAGAGCATCAGCTGATCCATCTGTGAAGGCAGCAGCTCTTACTGGAGAAAGAAGTTTGACGTCAAGCAGCTCCACACAATCTAACAATCTGTTAGTAGTGAATGAAATCTACTAAAGGAGGAAAACATGTGGGAGTTTCTCCAACCATTTCTGCTCCTTTTCATTCAGGAGCTTCTTTCCTTTAAAGGACACAGGATCCTTGATCTGCTTTGATGGAGAAAACATCAACAATCCTCCCAAACATGAGACCAAATGGCTCTAAGAACAGCATTTGTGGCCACCTTGCTTACTCTGAGAAGGATAGGGAAGGATCTCTCAACAAGTCCATTCCAATAGTGTGAGATTTCTCCATCATCTGCAACAATTCCTTCAAATGTACTCCTTGATCAGAATGGATGTGCTTAGGGAATCCATATCCAGTGAAAAAGTCCTTCATGAGTTTCTGACATGAGCAACAATGTCCCATTCATTCCAACCCTCACCAATGACCAGGTACATACCTGACCCTGATGACCAGCCAAATCCTGGATTCCTTAAACAATATAACATGAGAAAACTCCCTCTGGAGATAGTACGGCCGCATGCCCACAGCCAGAAGCTCCATGTTTGCAGAGCAGAGCTGCTCTTTAGTGCAGTGTGCGCCGGGTTGCACACCTGTCATTGACGTACACGCGAGCCCCCCTTTCTTCTTTCCGCTCTCCGCCTCACTCCAGAAGTTTGAACCCGTCCAATGAGACCACAGAGTCTGGAGTCAGTCCATTCAGCCAGGTCTCTGTGAAGCACATGATGCTACACTCCCAGAACTCTGCAGCCGGATCAGCGCGGAAAGCTCATCGATCTTATTGGACAGAGACCGTACGTTACCCATGATGACAGACGGCACGTTGGGCTTATATTGTACGCTGTTACCCCAACAACAAACCTTGGGTAACACAAGAGGTGAAAGCGGCCCTCAACAGGAAGAAGGTGGCTTTCATGAAGAAGGACAGGGCGATGCTATCAGCACAACGGGAAGTGAAACATTGCCTGAAAGAGGGAAAGGAACCTTCAGGAGGAAGGTGGAGAAGAAACTGGGGTGAGAACGTATGAGGGAGGTCTGGGACGGTGTCAAACATCACAGGCTTCAGAACAAAAGCAACAACAGCGGGGGGACAGTGGAGGAGGCAACAGGCTGAACAACTTTTTTAATCGTTACGACCAGCCCATTGTCCCCCTCCCCCTCCCCACCACAGGACTCACCTTCACTGACTCCCTCCTCTGTGCAGCCTCCACCACTCCCCCATCTCAACACCTCCCCCAAATAACAGCTGATCAGGTGAGGGGAGAACTGAAGAAGCTTCACCAAGAAGCAGCCGGCCCTGATAGAGTGCCCCCCGCCTCCTCAAGACATGTGCTGCTGAACTTGGGAGCACTCCAGCATGTTTACAATCTGAGTCTGCAGCTGGGATGGGTGCCCTCCATGTGGAAAACATCGTGCATCGTTCAGTTCCAAGAAAGCCGTCCTGGTGAGCTGAACGACTACAGACGGTGGCGCTCACATCTCAACTGATGAAGACTCTGGAGCGGCTCTTCCTCAATCTCCTCAAGCCTCAGCTGCAACAGGCTCAGGACCCCTGCAGTTTGCCTACCGAGCGGTGTGGGTGTGGATGATGCTGTCCTCTACCTCCTGCACAGAGTCAAGCTCATCTGGACCAGGGAGTGGCACAGTGAGGATCTCTTCCTGGACTTTTCTAGTGCCTTCAACACAATCCAGCCACCAATGCTACTGGATAAACTGAGGGAGATGCAAGTGGAGCCCTGCTTGGTGTCCTGGATTGCCGACTACCTCACAGAGAGACCGCAGTACGTCAGGCTAAGGAGCATCACCTCAGACACCATCATCAGCAGCACAGGAGCACCCCAGGGGATGGTGCTGGCCCCCCTCCTCTTCACCCTTTACACCTCAGACTTCTGCTACACCTCGAAGCTGTGTCACATACAGAAGTTTACTGATGACACAGCCATTGTGAGGTGTATCAGGGACGACGGGGAGGAGGAGTACAGGAGTCTAATCAGTGACTTTGTCCACTGGAGTCAGATGAACCATCTCCAGCTTAACACCTCGAAGACCAAGGAGCTGGTCATCGACTTCAGGAAGTCCAGCCCACAACCACGACCTGTGACCATCGGAGGCGATGAGGTGGAGATTGTGGGCCACTACAAGTACCTCGGGTTGTGGCTGGACAACAAGCTGGACTGGACACGCTGCACAGACACCTGTACAAGAAGGGCAGAGCCGTCTGTACTTCTACGGAGACTGGATCATTTAACATCTGCAAAAAGCTCTGTGGATGTTCTACCAGTCTGTGGTGGCCAGCACTCTCTTCTACGCCGTGGTCTGCTGGGGGGGCAACATGAAAAGGAGAGTGCTGACAGACTGGACAAACTGATCAGGCGAGCGGGCTCTGCAGTCGGCATGAAGCTGGAACCTAGTGACAGTAGCAGAGAGGAGGACACTTAACAAACTGCTGGCTATTATGGACAATACAGCCACCCTCTGCACTCTGTCATCAGGGAACAGAGAAGCCTGAGCAGCAACAGGCTGCTCCTCCTAAGAGCAGGACCAACAGGCTCAGAGACTCCTTTGTCCCCCGAGCCATCAAGCTGTATAACTCTGCATTTGGTAGGAGGGGGAGAGGGAGGGTCGAGAGGGGAGGGGCGTAGCTACCTGATCATCACACGGACATTATTTATTTATTTATTTATTTATTAATGTCAATAATGTGCAGTATTTATTACTTCCATATTGCTTATCTAGCCATATTCAGTCCATTTCACTTAATGTTATTCTATTGTATTAATTTTGTTATTTACATTTTTGTGCTGTACGGACGCTGGTACCTGAATTTCCCTGAGGACTGCCAAAGGGATTAATAAAGTATTTTCTATTCTATTCTATTCTATTCTATTTCCGTCTCCTCTCCTGGAGCTTTCGTCCAGCTCTGCAGCCTCTTCTCTTCCTCCGGATCTCTTTGGGAATGTCCGGTTTCTCCCCGTAGAGAAAGGCGAAGTTGCGCAGAGCCATCAGCTGATCGCGGATATACAACAAACGCGCCGTTGCTAAGTGCGTTATAAACAAAAAAATGACCAAAAAAGTCCAGATAAAAAGTCATAAATAGGGAAAAATAACAGTATACAAAACAAATAAAGGTGGCAAAAAGTAATCCTACCCATAAGAGTTGAACAAAACTCTAACAAGCAAGAAAAACGATCTAAAAAAATCTAAACGATCTAAAAAAACATGGAGATGCCAAAACAAGCAGCCGTTCAAACAGCGCCAATGTAACCAATCAGCTCTTTAGTAAAGAGCGTGAAAACAGTCTCACGGTAAATTTGAGCGTAACTTAGGCTGTGTACATAAGAGGTGATTCGTGCGTATTTTAAAAAGATTTTTGTGTGTAAATAGTTTCAAGCTGTTTAATTTTAGTTTGTGCATGTGTAAATTGTATTTTTTTTTATTTTTTTACTTTGGCACAAAACGTATTGTATGAGTTACAAATTAAGAATTATGCACGCACAAATCCTAATTTATGCAGGAATCAAAAATACGCACACACAGATCAGAGTGAGTCTATTTTCTCTCCATAGTGAAGAATTGTGCAGCAGATTATTTTGCCAGCAGAGTTTGAGGTTTTAATAGAGATTTATGAAGAATTCAAGAACATTTTGTTAAGAAAGAAAGTCAATCCAGCTGCATCAATGAAATGAAGAGAACAAAGAATAACTGACAGGAAATGCTTCTGTTCCTATATGTATATATATATATATATATATATTATATATATATATATATATATATATATATATAAGTATATTACTTTTATGATAATCTACAGTAAAAAGAAACAAACCTTTAGAAAATGATAAATATCTATTCAAGCAGTGATTGAGATCAGGATAATCCCCTCCAAAGTGCATTATGAGAAATGAAGGCTCGATTCACATCAGACCGTTGTTTCCTTGAAGTGCGTTCATTTCTCATAATTCACACGTCATTCCATCCTCCTTTCAGCAGCGTGAGGCTGTGTTTCTTCAGAATAAGATGGAGTTTAGTTCATTACATCAACTGTTGAAGAGTTATCAGAACCAAAAGAATGTAAACTCTGGAGCTGAAACTCTGATGTTAAATATAATCATTTTTTTCAGAAGTTATGTCAGTGAGCGGGACTTCAATCTCAGTTTCTAAATGAAAAAAAGCTTTTGCTAGTTTTACTTTGAAAACAGGAAGTTCACTGTCATGAAGATGTTCACTTCCTGTGGCGGTTCTGCTGCTTTTCCGGCTTTGTTTCAGTTCGTAAACTTAAAATCCAACATGAATCTGCATTTCAGAGCACAAATCCATCGTCCCCAGATCATGTTTGGACAATACTTTACTGCAATTTACTATATTTCTAAAGATGGAGAATCAGCGATCATGGACGGAGCGGATATTCCTACTGGAAATGTCGGGATCAGATGGTGGATATCCCAGCACCCGGATACTCGTTCCAGCCCTCCTCATAATGTAACAAAAATTAAAAAAAACCCAAAAGCAAACACTTGTTTATGTTTTTTTATGAATAGTTGTGAAGTTCTTAGAAATATTCTGGATATTTTGTTCTGATGTATCCAATCATATTGGTGTTGGCATCAGATTACAACAGATGCAGTACTTTTGGTTTTCAAACATAATTGCAAAACTACTTCAAACATTTTTTTTTTTTGTAATTTTATTATGAAAGAACAATATTAAGCTAATATGTTCAAAAAAAGTATTTGACCTGCTGTTTGTAAATTACATTTTTTTCATTAAAGTTCACAATACATTTAGAAGTGGCTGGATATCTCAGTTGGCTGGTGTAGGACCACGGTTCAGTTCTCAGGGCAGCAATCAGCTAAAATCCAGCAAGGATCCTTAGACAGACCCTTCATTCTGCTGCATGACTTGATCTCTTAAAACACAGGATTGTATCAGGAAGATCATCCAGAGTAAAACTCTCTGAATATCCACCTGTGTGGATCAGTGAAGCTGATTCACTGTGATGATCTCTGACAGGATTAGAAGAAAGATGCACTACAACAGAGTTCACATTATAGTTGGTGATGGAACTCTTGTTAGGGAGAACATTTAGAATTGGAACTTCAAGTCATAAACGTTGCAGAAAAATCACTAGATTTAAAATATTCTTCTTTTTTGTTTCCATAATCAGAGGTGGACTTAACTTTAGGAAGAGATAGGCGATCGCCTTTGTCCCTCAACAATCATGGGGCCCTGAGCTGAATAAATCTGAAATAAATATGATGTCCATCATTATTTACTTCTGTCATAAAAAATCAAATCACTGAATCAGACTTATCATGTGAAAGTGTTTATTCATGTTTGCATAACCCTACAATAGAGATACTATTACTATGTTATTGTAAAATGTTGAGATTAATTTGAGAAAAGATTTTAAAGATTATTTCAATAGAATGGTTTCAGTTGAACAAGAACAAATTTAAATTGATTTTCTGAACCAATTCCTTTTTTTTTTCCGCAGTAATACATGTAGTCCATCTACTGAAATATCAATTCATTCATTTATCCTTTCATTTTCTTCACTGCTTTGTCCCTTTCAGGGATGCTGGAGCCTATCCCAGTGGCTGATGGGTGAAGGCAGGGTTTACCCTGGACAGGTCACCAGTCTGTCGCAGGGCCACATTCACACACACAGTCACTCACACATTCATACCTAGGGGCAATTTAGAGTAACCAATTAACCTATGAAGCATGTTTTTGGACGGTGGGAGGAAGCCGGAGTACCCGGTGAGAACCCACGCATGCACAGGGAGAACATGCAAACTCCACACAGAAAGGTCCCAGTTGATGTTTCTGATCCTCCAGCCAGGATTTGAACCAGGATCTTCTTGCTGTGAGGCAAGAGCGCTAACCACCACTGTGCATTAGTTCATTACTTATCAATAACTTTTTCAGCCTCTGTTAATAGGAAGAAAAAACAAACATGGTCAGTGAAGTATTATTATACTGTTAGGATTAAAAAGATCGACTTCTTTACCCTTCAGAGGTCTCCACAGCCAATCAGCTTCCTCCATCTGTCTTCAGCATCCTCTCCTCTAACACCAGCCACCTTCATGTCTTCAATGCAATGCAATTTCATTGTCCTTGTGATAATGACAATAAAGGTCTATCTATCTGTCTGTCTGTCTGTCTGTCTGTCTGTCTGTCTATCTATCTATCATCACTGCATCCATAAACCTCCTCTCTGGTCTTCCTCTAGACCCTTTCCTGCAGCTCTAGACTTTCCCTCCAGAACTTCTAACATGTTCTGTTCTTCTGATGGATTCATTCCTGATCCGATCCATCCTGGTCTCTCCCAAAGAAAACCTCAGCATCTTCATCTGTAGCAGCTGGAATGTATGAGTGTATTAATGTATGAATGTATGAATGTATGAGTGTATGAATGTATGAATGTATGAGTGTATGAATGTATGAGTGTATGAATGTATGAATGCATGAGTGTATGAATGTATGAGTGTATGAATGTATGAGTGTATGAATGTATGAATGCATGAGTGTATGAATGTATGAGTGTATGAATGTATGAGTGTATGAATGTATGAATGTATGAGTGTATGAATGTATGAATGTATGAGTGTATGAATGTATGAATGTATGAGTGTATGAATGTATGAATGTATGAGTGTATGAATGTATGAGTGTATGAATGTATGAGTGTATGAATGTATGAATGCATGAGTGTATGAATGTATGAGTGTATGAATGTATGAGGATATGAGTGTATGAGTTTATGAATGTATGAATGCATGAGTCAACACTGTAAGGTGGATAAACTGCTGTCCACACCAGGAGTCGGATTTCTCTTCTATGTTTTAGGTCATGTATGTGCATTCACTACATGCTTGAGAAAAACCGAATAAACAAACAAATGTTGTTTATTTACTCATGTCTCTAACAGTGATCAACTGATAGAGATCTAAATAAACAAACAAATGTTGTTTATTGATTCATGTCTCTAACAGTGATCAGCTGTTTGACTGTTTCTTCTGTCTTTTCAGTGCAGCTTCATGTCAGACAGAAACAAAGAGAAAATCCATGTTATCTAGAAAGTGAATCAAAAAGAATCACGAATCTGATTCTGAGCACAGACTGAGGAAACTAAAGACATTCATCAGGCTGCTCTCATTGCTGTTTCACCGTCTGCACTGTAATCCTCAATCTAATCATTCTAAGTCATTCATAGAAATGTGTTTCTAGAACAGGTTAGTGGAAACATTTTGATTTATTAGTAGTTGTTCACGATGATGAGGCACTGCCCCCCCGACCGCACGTCTCTGCTGAGTCATGTTTTAATGAGGAACCAGAAATGTGTTTCCATCACTTTAATATTTCCTCACAGTCCATTAATAGCAACTAAATACAATGATCTGCTGGTCCAGATAGAATTCTGTTCTGGGCCGGATGTGGCCCGCGGGCCGTGACTCCTAACATTTTAATGGAGGAAACTGGTCTGTTTTAGTTCAGATGTAAAATGTTCAATATGACACAGATTGACGTGTCGTGCTGTTCCTCTGTCAGTGGAACTACATCTCTGAATGAATTCAACTGTTCCTTCCTCATCAAGTCTTTCCTTCACAATCAGGAGAAAACATCTTTTTCTGTTTCTTAAAACTCCTGTCTCTGATTTTCACATGTCAAACATGTGGTTCACTCAACAAAGAAATCAATATTTCATCCAAGATTAAGTTGAAATATCTATTATTTTTATTATCTATTATACTAATTGATCTCCAGCATGTGCGTTGTCATGGTAACAAAGGACGCTGTGACAGGAGGGGAGGAGGATTTATTTGTTCTTAACTTACTTAACTGCTTCATTTCCTGCTTCATTTCCTGCTTCGTTTCCTGCTTCATTTACTGTTTCATTTCCTGCTTCATTTCCTGCTTCGTTTCCTGCTTTTTTTCCTGCTTCATTTCCTGCTTCGTTTCCTGCTTCGTTTCCTGCTTCCTTTCCTGCTTCATTTCCTGCTTCATTTCCTGCTTCGTTTCCTGCTTTATTTCTTGCTTTGTTTCCTGCTTCATTTCCTGCTTTGGTTCCTGCTTCATTTCCTGCTTCGTTTCCCGCTTCGTTTCCTGCTTCATTTCCTGCTTCGTTTCCCGCTTCGTTTCCTGCTTCATTTCCCGCTTCGTTTCCTGCTTCATGTCCTGCTTCATTTCCCGCTCTTCCTCTGTGGTTCACATGTTTGAACCCTCAGAAGCCAAAGAAACTCTCATCTCTTTTAGATCAGGAGGGTCGAACTCGATCACACTCGGGGAATAAATCCAAAACACCCCTCAAACATTTATTGAATACAACAAAACTACATTATTATAATAAATTATATTATTTCAGAATCATTTGACTTAAACCTTAAATAACTTTCAATATTTTACATTCTACTATCATATATTCTTTCAGAATGATGCAAGTTATTTACTTGAATATGTCATCAAGATAACATCAGCTGTTTATAATGATAATATAAAATGATGTGGAGGGCCGGATCCGGCCCCTGGGCCTGTGTCTTAGAGGAATTGTTCTCATGAGCTTTTCTTCCACATTGACATGAACTGTCTGCAGCAGAAACAGCTCCGAGCTGTTTGCAGCATCAGCATCTGCTGCTTGACTTTCAGAGCTCAGTTCAGGTTTAGAAAAGAACTTTTTACTGATCAAACGGAGACTTCAGAGAATGATTTTAGCTTTGATGATGAAAATTCTTCAATTCTCTTTGACAAGTTTTCATGACTCAGCAACTTTGTTTTCTTGAATCTTCATCCTCTGTCAAATCTCTGCAGGAGGTTTAAACTTTCTTTATTCTCTTGATTTTCTGTTGATCCATTCAAATCTGATCAGATTTTCCCATGGATTATTTTTTTACCCAGAATTCAAAGTGGTTTTTAATTCTCAGTGAACAATTCCCTTTAAAATGTGATCATGTCATTTAAAATGTATTTAATAATTTAGGATTCAAGATGAAGAAATACAATTGAATCTGACATTTGAAATCAAAGCTTTAAATCCTATTTCTGATCTGCTGCTATTGCTTTTTCCAAACGTTCTGATCTTCTCTGATCTCTTGAGATCAGCTGATCTCCAGTGGAGGATTGTTCATGGATGTGTAGCCACAAACAGAGACAAGGCGGGGTTTGATCCAACCAATCAGAACACTGTGACTTTTGGACGTAGAGTATGTTTATTATAAAGTGACTGAAAGGCTGGAGGAGTTCTCCCAAACGTGGCTGTAGAAAGAGTTCTGGACCATGTCAATGCTGATGGAGAAGTCATTTCTCTTTCTAAACCCCAGTGCTCACGTCAGCATTCATTGATGGTTGTTTTTTCAACCATGTCAGGATTTTTTGATACGTTGAGGTCATTAAATATGAAATATTGGATGTCCAATAAAGAGAATTTTAGAATCTAAATCTTTAGAAGAACTGAAGGATGAAAAACAGGAACTTTGTCTTGAAATCAAACTCTTTCTTCTGGATTCAGGTTATATAACTGCAGATTGTCAAAGATCAGCTGTGATGCTCTGGTTTCAACTCTGAAGCTCAACCCGTCCCACCTGACAGAACTGAACGTGATTGACAACAACCTTCAGTCATCAGATGTTCAGCAGCTCCAGGATCTGGTGGAGAGTCCAAACTTCAAACTGCAGACTCTGAGGTCAGTAGAGGGTTGGAGTCAGTCCAGCTGCTTCCAGATGTTTGCTCCTAAAGTTAGTCTGAGAGCAAAGATGCAGAGTTTCCTGTGAAGCTGCAGCTTCTCAGTGAAGCTCTGAGGAGAATGATGACAGGCTTCAGGACAACAGTCAGCCAATCAGAGCAGCAGAAGCTCCAACAGGAAGCTGCTGCTCTGAACAGGACTGAAGCTCCTGCTGCTCTTTCTGCTGCTGAGCTGCATCACTGACTGACACACCAGGATCAGAGAGAGACTAAACTTCATCTCTGGACTTCTACTTTCTCTCTGCAGGTGGAGGAGGTGGGACTGATGTTCCTCCTTCTGGATCAGAGATGATCATCCTCATCATCATCATCATCATCATCATCTGGTCTGCAGAGATGTTGTTCCTGAGAGTCTCATGAATTTGGGCAGGAAATAATAATGTTTGTGACAAAGTCACACGGTGAATGTGGAATGTAAAAAAGAGTTTCTTCCAGATGTTCATGTTCTTCTTCATTATCCATATGTGTGTTCCTCTTATTTGAAGAGGTGGGCTGTATTTTGGGGGTGTGGACTGTTGACCTGGCGGGTGGTGGCCCCGCCCCTAAGGTAAACGAGGCCGGTACAGGTGTGTGAGGGGGAGCAGGAAGGTGGAAGATGCACCATCTGCTGCGGCTGCATCTCCTCTTCCTGCAGGAGAAGATCAGAAAGGTTCCTCACACACCTGGATTTGACCTGAGATCCGACCTTTGGAGCATCCAGTTGTGGGACGGGGGAGCCTCAGAGACCTGGTCAGGTGGATTATTGTGTGCATCCAGAGACGGGCGCCGCGGCCCGCCGGTGAGACGGAGACATTTTCTATTATTGGGAACATAAATGTTTTTTTCTAAACTGGTATAACAGAAATGAGACTTTGGGGGTTTTCTGTTTATCCTGGAGGACGGGACGATTTGTTTTCTGGACAATCTGTGTGGGAGTTTTGGAGATTTAAAGTGACTGTAGGCCTATCCTGAGAAGGAAAACACAAACAATAATGCTTTTCTTTCTATCAGTCAAACTGTAGAGAGAGGGGTTTCTTCTTCTTCAGTCAGATGTATATCAGTGATAGAAGTTTATCTTTTAGAACAAACAGTCTTTAAAGTGGTGTTTGTTACATGTTTGTGTCATGAACATCAAACTAAAATACAACTAGAATGTAAAACTCTGTGCTGTGATTTTGATGTCATACATTTGATCAATTGTGACCTTTCATGAATGAATCTAATAAATCTCATTTTGAGCTCTTTTCATTTCCAGAGTTTTAGAGCTGCTGATAACCTCAAATAAAAAGCTTTCTTTGATATTTTCAGAGTCAATCAAACATTCTTTCTTTCTGTTCTGTATCAAACTGATGATCAAACCCTGATGAACTTTCTCTGATGTTCAGCCCCAAACACACATGAAGCTCCATCATGGCTGTCTTCACTGCAGGCTCCATGTGTGGATGAACATGAGAAGAAAACTATCCAAATGTTTCCATTCTCTTCAACATCAGATGTTTCTGCTCAGCAGACAATAAAAAACAGGAAGAAGACTTGTTCTAATGAGTTTAGAGATTTGATGTCAAGTTTCTCTTCTAGATGAAAAGAGAAAAAGCTTCATTCTCTGTTTAGTCTCCAGGAGTGGATCCCCAAATTCACCCCCTGGTTCCTTAAAGTAACCCCAGAAATCCTTCAGGAACAGCATCTATTAGAAAGTCTAGAACCTGAGGAGCTAGCTTAACGCGCTAACATGGTTTCTCTGTCCGACACAGACCAATGACAGTCTTTCACTCTGATCTCTTTAGTAATTCATGTCTTCTTTTCTTATTGACATCACTGATCCAGATCGGACTTCTTTGACTTCATTTCCTGCAACAACGTTCTAAACCTTTTTCCCTTCTGGCTGAAGCACACCTGTCTGACGTCAGCCAATCAAATTCCATGTATGACAGACAGCAAAGTGACAACAGTGACACCTGCAGGACATATGAGTCAATAGGGCTCCATAACAATGACTAAAGACTGAGTTGAACAATTGTTTTCCATCTGTTGTTATTAAAGCAGCTAATAAAGAATCCAGATGTTCTTTAGTGAAGATGTTCCAGTTATAAACATGTGATGTTCTAAGCTCTGCACAAGTTTGACTTCCAGACCTTCTCCAATGTCAACAAGACAACAGATAAATATGTTGATGGAATGGTGGGAAGAGAGATTTCTCAGAAATTAAACCAGCATTAATTTCTTGCTCTGGAAGTCTCTCAAAACAGATTTCAACCGAGCTCTTGATTTAGCTTCTGCTAGCATCATGTTGAAACGCGATAAGATCAAAGGGAACGTGATGTTATGGACATGGATGATGAAGACTCAAGCACAGCAGCACCTCAGCATGACACTCCTGTGTTGAGTCTTCTAACAAAGAAGCAAAGTTCAGGAAAAGAAGAAGAACATTAATCGAACGCTGATATTCTCAATGCAATCCAGGAATTAACAGGCAGATTTGCATCTGTAGCAGTGCTTTAAGTGGACAACAAGAAGTGGCGGTGCTCTCTTTATCGGAAGTCGTAACAACGTTTCAATATAAAACAATATAAAATTCTGCAACCACAATCCAAAATACAAATTAAAGTGTACAAAACCAATAAATAAAGACTTCCCAAAAACGTTAAAGACAAACGAGTCTCAGCTTGGAAGATGGAATCTGGTGCTTTGTGTTAGAGGTTGGTAGTGGAGTTCTAGAGAATGATTTCCTGCAGATTCTCTTCCTTCATTTTATCAATAAAAGTCAAAGGGTTCCAGTTTTTTCTCCTTTACTAATGATCTCACCTTCTTTGAGTTTTGTGTTGATGTTTTCTCTCTCTGTCTCTCTATGGAGCTAAATCAGGGCCAATATTATTTGAAACCGAAATAAAATATTTTGAAGAAAATATTAATGTTTGGCCGAAAAAATAGGTTTCAAAACTAAAAATTTCAATTTTAAAACATTTTTTTCAGTTTCAAACCTTTTTTATTCGTTTTCGAACCTCCAAGTTTCAGTTTCAAAACTTTTGGCCCCGTTGTGGCACGTTGGAGCGGGGCTAATACGAGGACCGATCAAAGTCGATGTGGGTGGTATAAATAAGTAATAAAGTAATAAAATGGCGCTTTGAACGGGCTAGAACGGTGTTTTGGTCATGCAGTTTATATAAAACTCTACTTTTTACACCCGTCTTGAGACAACTTCAGACTATGAGAATACAGACTGAGCTGCCATTTTCTCAGAGCCAGTGAAGGCATCAGAACTGAAGTTACCACCCTCATCTATTTTGACTGGTCAACGTGTTAGCCCCCCCAACACGCCACAACGGGGCCAAAAGTTTGGATATTGGAACTTGGAGGTTCAAAAATGAAAAAAAAAAAAAAAGATTTGAAACTGAAAAAATAGTTTTGAAATTGAAATTTTAAGTTTTGAAACCTATTTTTGTGGCCAAACATTAATATTTTTTTTATTTTATTTCGGTTTCAAATAATATTGTGCCAATGCGCGAACGCTCAGCTTTTACTCTCTCTTTCCTTCATCCCTGTTACACATTCACTGACGGTCCTCCGATCAACTGTTTAGTAACTAACACTAATTACATGATCCTCGGGCTGTCACGCGCCCCCGCCATCGCACCCCTATCATTTGAGAAACACTGCCTTAATGTTTTGTTGTTTGTCTCGTGGCCACTGGCTTTCTTCTTCTCTTTCCCTCCGTGTGTGCTGTGCTACTGTTGCTGAGAGCGCAACACCCCCCCACCCCCGCTCAGCGCGTACATACGGCACAGACACATATTGACCAATCAAGTGCGACATGAGGAGAAAAAAAAAGTGAGTGAGAAAAAAAAAAAACAGGGCTTCCGGCTCCTAATAAGGAGCCTGCTCGCGCAGTTCACTTCAAATAGTCGGTTCTAAGAGCCGTTTCATTGGCGACTGACCCATCACTAAATCAGATCTCAAAAAGGAGGATTCCTAACAAGTGCTTCATGAGTTGTTTGGATGCGGAAGTTAAAATAGAGCACCGGACGGTCCTAATTAGGTGAGAAGTGGCAGTGCTCTAAAGTGTGTTTGAGAGAAGTCCCGGTGCTCAGCACCGGAGCGCACCGGCCCACTTAAAGCACTGATCTGTAGAAATACTGCAGATATCATGAGCATCACAGGAGTGGTGGAAGGTTTGGATCACCAGGTTAAAAAAGTCGAGGAAAGGATGCATGAGGTGAATGGATGATGTTCTGATCTGGAGTTGAAGACAAATGAAATGGAACGATACAGTCAGAGGTGGAATCTGAAGCTGTTCAACCTTCCTGAATCCACAAATGAAACGTCTGAGGACTCGAGAGAGAAAGAGTTTGAGGTTTTAGCCCAGATTGAACCAGATGAAAGACAGAAATGTTCTCATTGATACAGTGCATCGTGAGGGACAGTATAAAGATGAAAACGGGCCTCGTCCAGTCATCATTCAATTCACAATAGATGACTTCAGGCAGAAGATCTGGAGGGCTTCACAGTTATGAAGGAGAAGAAGCTCAGAATCACTGAAGATCTGACCTTTCATGAAGGACAGAACAGAAGGAAGATTTGACCGCTGGTGGATGAAGCTCAAAAAGAGGTAAAGAAAGTTACCTGGTGAAGACAGGATGTCATGATGGATGGAAAGAGTTCCAGCTGAAACTCTTAAAGACTGATCAAAGAGATTTCAAATGAAGACATGTTTCATCTTAGTCATGTGTTGGTTTAGAGTTTACCTTCAAGAAGACATGTCAAACTTTTGGAGAGTTTTGGTTTTTTCCTTTAGCTTTCTCCATAAAGCAGGTAAGTTGGTACAGTTTAGTTATTTTTTGTTTCTAAGTTGTGTGTTCTGGAATCTCTTTGAAAATAATTTCTCTAAATCTTAGGGGATTACAGGATTTAACCAAGAGAAAAGCACGATTCATTTTTCTTCAAAGAACTGGTGCAAATATGATTCTGTTGAAAGAAACTCTCTCTTGTAATTTGGATAAAACATTTAGGAGATCTCAGAGGTTGATCTGTTCCTGTTCTCACATGCTTCTCATCATTTCAAAACTCTTTAACAAATTTACTGGAGATCTCTTAGAGAAAAAAGTTCTGAAGATGGTAGAGGGATAGTATCTGCAGTAAAGTTGGATAATTCAGTGTTTGTAATCTGTAATGTGGTCATAATGTAGCAGCACAAGCAAAGAAATGATCTGCTGATATCTACAGCTTTATACAGAGTTTTATTAACAAATACAAAGAACATCTGGTTTTTGGAGGTGACTTTAATGATGCTCTAAATGATTGTATGGAGAGATTTCCAGAAAGAGTCCAAAATCTACTATTTAAATTGACTTTTAATTGATAAACTTTCCATTAATGATGCATGACGCTTTTACAATCCAAGTATCAGAGAGTTTACCTGGAGTAACTCTCTAAACACTCGACAGTGGAGAATAGATCATTGTTTGCAATATATAACTAATATCTCAGTGTTATGCTCCTTTTTCTGATCATAAAATGAGATCTATTCAACCAAATGGCTAAAAAACACCAAACTAACAACAATTTAAGAGGATTCTGGAAATTTAATAATAAATTACTTGAGAAAATTTAATTAGACAAGAAGCAAAAAATATATTTAGAAATAAATAGATGAGTGCAAAGCAAAAATGTGAATTCTTTCAATTTAAAGTCAGTTCAATAGCACCTGAACGCAGTAAAACCCTCAAAAAACACAAACAGGCCAAAGAAAATATGATAATGGAAGCTTTACAGTCTTTATTAAATAAAACTTAACCTCTCTGAGGATGAAAAACACAGTTAACTCCAAAATGAGAGAGATAAATTATATATTGATGCTGCAAAGGGCGCCTTCATTCAATCTAGAGCGAAATGGCGAGAAAATGGAGAGAAAAAACTACTAGCTACTTTTTTCCTTTAGAAAACAGAAATTATAAAAGAAATTCAATAACCAAGTTGAACATTCATGATGTTATTTGTACTGACACCACAGAAATAGCAAAACACGTTAAAACTTTCTACAAAGAACTGTATATATCTAAATTTAATGAGGAACATTGTCAACATTTTTGAGAATCTGAAAGAACACATTCCTTCTGTTTCAGAAAAATTCAAATCTGTTTGTGACGATGGTTTATCTAAAGATGAGCTGCTGAATGCATTAAAATAGATGAACAATGGTAAATCTCCTGGAAATGAAGGTCTCTCCACAGAATTTCACTGTCACTTTATGATGTCATCAATCCTCATCTGATGCAGATAGGAGTGCATTGAACAGCAGGAAGTGACATCAACGATGAAACGGGTTTAATGACTTTAATACTCAAACCAAATAAAGAAAAATGAACACTTCTGAATGTAGATTATAACATCTTAACTCTTGTTTTTGCTCAATGATTGAAAAGTAATTTATATGAAGTTATTAACGAGACTCAATCTGGGTTTATGAAAAATTAACATATTTGCAACAATATAAGGTTAATTTTTAGATGTATTAGATTCTTCAGAACACATTGATTCTGATGCTTTCATCCTCCTCTTAGACTTTTACAAAGCTCTAGACACTGTAAAACATCCCTTTCTTTATGATGCACTGCAGTTGTTTGGATTTGGGGTCAATTTCATTTCTATTGCTAAAATGTTCTATAAAGACATCAGCAGCTCTATTCTTCTTTATCCTAATACTACCCAAAGATTTGACATCAATAGATCAGTGCGTCCCAATCTCTCCCTTTTTCTTCTTCATTGCTGCAGAATTACTTTCATTAAAGGATTAGAAATTGCCCAAATTTACTAAGTTTATTCATATTTCAAAAAGAAATCAAAATAATTCAGTTTGCAGATGATACTGCAGTATTCTTAAAAGATGACAGTATAATTGACCTTTCTTTAAGTAAAAGTAAATCATTTTCAAATGCGTCTGGATTACATCTTAATTTAGGTCAATGTAAATTATTAAGTATTAATAATGTAAAGTATATATAAATTCATAATATCCCTGTTAAAGATGCAGTTACATATTTAGGTATCAGTATAACCAACGACATAAAATCTAGACTAAAACAAAATGTTTCCTTGAGAATTAAAAACTACAAGATGTAATGAACATGTGGCTTCAGAGAGATCTATCTATTTCTGGCAGGATCATCTTGACTAAAGCGGAAGGTTTCTCAAGAGTACACTGTTAGCCCGGATTTCATTTCTACTCGAACAATCAATTTCAATGTACATAAATAATTTAAGTTTCAGAGTATTACTATCAAATTTAAGCACAATCTACAAAATCAAAGCAGAATGAACTTACATTTGAAAGTAATGTCATGGACGAGTAACTTTAAGGTAATTGTGATTGAATGTTTAAGTTTTGGTCTCAAAATTCCGCTGCATTCATGTACTGTTGGAAGATTTAGTTTCCAAAGTCATTTTTCAATTTAGTGGATGCTACAAAAAAGACTTTTTATATTTTCATACTAAAAGCATTTTAAAAAGACATGGCTAACTGTTACCCTTCATTTTAAATGTTGTTCAACTATGCAGAAACACTTTTTAAGCTTTATATCAGAGATTTGACCTCACACTGGATATTGTATTCAACTAGTACACTCTGCAGTACCTAAAATCACAAAAGTATTAACTTGATATCATGGTTTATGCAAATAAATAAATAAATCTATTTTACTCTTCATGGGCAGATTTTTGATGTAGCTAATCAGTGTTTGAGTCATTTTTTGTTTTCAGTCTGATATAATATAACCGATTTTCCTGGTAGCACCTGAACGCAGCATAGAGCACCTGTCTGAGGACCGCTGCAGTACGTCACACAGGGGCGGTTCTACACTGATGTGGCTATGATTGGCACATTTTTAGATTGGTTACATTATGTTTTGTCAGCATCGAGTAGTTGTTTATGGTTAATATTAATCTTAAAAACTACCAACAGATTTATGAATATACTATTGCCTAAACATAGAACCCAACATGATGAAACAAATAATAAACTTCATGCACACAGGCTCACAACTAATCCACTTTAACAGTTAAAATCTCCAGTTAACTGGTTACAAAAATTGAAAATATTAAGGTTAAAGTAATGACTAACCAGAAAAAAACAGGAAAAGAGAAGAAAATAAAGCTTAAAACTACTTTTTATTTTGATCTTTTCTTTCTTTCTTTCTTTTGTAGCTGGACTATGTAATTTTTGAAGTCCTGCATGGTCCTGAATGTGTTTAAATGTCTTTTCCACATTTGACACACCCCCTGGTGGACACGTGAGCATCAGAAACAGCCGCAAAAACCTACAATTTGCTTTTAGAACCGTAAACGTAATCCTAACCTTAACCAGCATTTTTAAATGCTCCAGAGGTTGTCTGACCACGTGATCAAAACGAAACCTAAAATCTATTGTAGTGATGGTTGCAGTTTGTTGGGCTTGCTGTCAGATCTGGCAGCGCAAGGAATTGTGGGTAACCATTTCTTTTGCCTGTCTGGTTAGAATTGGGTTTAAGTTTGAGTTTTCATGTATGTGTTTTGTTGTCTGACCGTTTAACACTGTTTACATTTGTTATTTTGGCCTGTTGTGTTTCACTTCTTCCTGCACCCTGAGTGAGAATGAGGGAGAGACTGATGACCACCCCTCTTATTCTGTTGTCGACGCAATGTTGAAATAAACTGCTGAGTGCTTGTTTTGGAGAGACCAACATTTACTAAGCAGTAGTTTATCCTGTAGTACAGCATTTGCTTAACGCGCACGTCCGATTTAGCATTTTATTCCCTTAATGTAATCTAGCAGTTTTGGGCAAAGGGATTTTTAAGGTAAATCAACTTGGAGGTTAGTGTATTCAGCTTCAAGTTAAATGTGGAATAAATATATAAAGAAATTGATCTTACTAATAATGGTACGTCGAATCATCTTGAAGACTAGCACACTTAACTTAAAATTAACAGTTGAATAAAATGTCAATGAAATTAATATTACTAATTATTTTAAGTTTAATCGACCTGGAAGTTTGTGCACTTAACTTAAAATTAACAGCAGAATGAAGTGTCAAAGCAATTAATATTACTAATTATTTTATGTTAAACTTAACATTACTTAATTTTTTTAGGGCAACCAGTTTCTATAAATTTTTTTTTAGTAACTCTCTTATCCGGGTTTACAGCATGCTGGTTGAATAATTCCAAATGTCTGAACTTGAATATGATGAAATAATTAAAGATTTTTTTTTTTTTTAACGCAATCAAAGAGTTTTATGTTGTGTCATATGCTACACTGAAGAAAATGAAGGTTTACACCATAAATGCACTTTTCCTCTTCTGGGTACTTAAATCTCTCTGCATCTCAGCTAATTTGTCATCTACCGAAATTTTTTGGGGGATAATTTAGAATTTAGCTTCTATTTTAGCAACATGCTAACATTTTTGACTAAGTTAGTTTACTGAGGAATTTTAGGCTATTTTGGAGTTTAGCTAGTAATTAAGCAACAAGCTTCTAGTTAGTTTCTACTTGGTTTCTTTTTTTATTTTTTGCTTTTGTTTGTGCCTAAAAAAGACATTATTCATATTTATTAAAAAAGAAACCAAAAAGAAGGTTATAAATCCAAATTTCTTAAAGGCTAACGTAAGTCAATGCGGCTCCTTCTAGGTTCTGATCAGTAGAAAACGAGCCCAAATGGCTTTTTTACTGTTAAAGGTTGCCGACCCTGATTTAGAAGAATGTTCTACAGCAGAACCACATTCCTGAAGGACGTCTTTGTTCCTCAGTAACAGGGAGTGTTTGATTCTGCAGAAGATGCTGAATGAAGGAGTGCTGCCCCCTGCTGGACAGGAAGGATTTACTGGAGGAAGAAGAAGAAGCTGAGATGGAGAAACAGGGAGGAGTGGAAAGCTAAACAAACTCTGGAGCTTTTAGTTCTGATTGAACAAAAAACATGGATATTTTCAAAGTTTTAGTCCAACAAAGAACAGTGACATCTGCTGGAGACATTTATTATCTCAGTTTTGGATTATTCCATTATAATCATTTTACTGGTTTGGATTTCTTAAGGAAATAGAAATCTTCCCTCCAACAACTCAGGTTTGTTGAAAAGTAGAATAAATGTTAAGAACAAGCAGAAGAAAAATGTTCTTTGTCATAAATTCATCACTTCTCTGAGTTCTATTTACTTCACTTTGAAAAATATATTTCAAAATAAGATCAAATAATGAATGAATTATCTTTAGAGTTAATAGCCAACATCAAACTTTGATTTTTGTTTTCATGTTTCTTTCTTATTTAAAGATAGAGAGCAAATAAAGCAGAACACTCTTCTCTCAAACTCCTCTATTGTTCTTTATTTTTACAATTTATTACTCTGAAAATCACAAACAAACCATGATTTAAAATCATCATCACAGACATAACTTCATTTTTATCACTTTATTTAAACTCAGTTTTCATTCATTAAAAATATTATTTAAGAAATCAACATCAGGTAAATGTAGCAAGTAAAGACATAAAATTATAATTTTCTTAACAATTCTTCCAAAAATGTAAAACGTGACGTCACTTTTACTCCAACTGGTTCATCTAATCATTTTTAGGAGATTCTTTCAGATTTATGAAAGTTTATCGTATTCAGTTAAAAACAAAGTCATCTCACTTAATTCTTTTTTTTCAGTGATTTTTTGTTCTAATATTTTTAAGTTCTATTCAATTAACTACAAAAGTAAAGAACTCCAAACTAATTAACCTCACCTGCTCATGAAAACTATAAGATGAATGATAATTAAAAGTTGAAAATCCACAATGTGTTTGTGTCACAGACATGATGTGTTTTGTTTATGTGCTCGTCACGATATCACCATTCTGTATATTTCTTTATATTTACTTCATCCACAAACATTACAGAGTAACATGTTGGGGAAGAATTCACTATTACCTGATATTAATGTTTTCAAGTTGTTTTTAGAATTATTTTTGATAACATTCTTTTCTGTTTTTAAGACAATTTAAATTGTTTTTTTCTTTCACCATAATTTTTTGTAACTTTTGCTATAAAAAAAAGTAAATTTTCTTGATAACTTTGTTCTGATTTTTGCTCTACATTTTTCTGAAGTTGCTATAAATGTTTTTTACTAGTAGTCACAGTTTTTAGTTCTTAGGCGAGGAGATCAGACGAGTCTCCAGCTTTAATATTAGTACACGCTGCTGTTACTTTAAGAGAACGAGTAATGTATATTATAGAGTTTGTTTTAGAGTTTGGATTCCTGGAGCGCCCTGGGTGTTCCACCAGGTGTCGGTACTCACCTCATCACTGCAGCAGTTCAGCCCGCGCAGCTTCCAGTATTCATTGCCAGACTGTCGCCTGCCTTTAGAACCAGCCATCTCTGGATCACCCGCGTCGTCCCGAGTGAAGTTAGAGCTCAGCCTGTTTGTAGCTCTTAAAATATTAGAATGAAAATCTCTCAAAATAATTCAAACAAAGATCACCTGGTTTTTTTATTGAATGCGACACGCTTCCATTAAAACATAAATAAAGAAAACCTCTGCTGGGCTCCAGCTTCATCTCTAAACCAACAACATGGCTGCTCCCTCATTCTGGCGCCACTTTCTGAGCTGTAAAGAGATTGGTCGTTATCCCGGAAGAGCAGCTGGTCACGTGTTCACTCCTCCGAGCGGCGGCTAATAGCTCGTTAAGCTAACTGTGTTCTGGTGAGGCGGAGCGGTTCGGTTCTGCTGGATGAGTTCAGGTCAGTGGTTCTTCATTCTGATCGTTTAGTTTGTTAAATTCTGCTTTTCAAGCTGAACTTTGTCAAATGTGACGTTTTATTCGAGCTGACTGGAGTTTGAATGAGCTGTGTTGCCAGATAGAGTCACGGTTTTCCAGCCAAAAAGTCAACAAAACCCGCCACATCCCACAAAGAAAAAAAAAGCCCATAATGAATATCAGTAATTATGAAAACGTAATCAACCAAATTATTCATTACTTCCATTTTTTTTTATCAAAAGTACAACTTTTAGACTTTTGAATGATGCTTCATCCGCCATTTTGTAGTGAAAGCAAATCAGAAAATAACAAATTTCTGTAAAACTTTATTGACACAAACAAGTGCTCAAACACGCGCATTTACCCCACAAATCCCAAGAACAAACTAAAACAAGAAACAAAACACAAATAATTACATTTTATAAGTCCTGTTATATGATCATGAAGTGTTTTTGCATTCTAAGTTTTATTCATTTAAGTAAAAATATAAGCAAATGTTTTTGTTACAATTAATTTAATTTTGAAAAACCTTCCCTTAAAAAATATTTAAATAATTTTCAATATATTAATAATAAATCCTTTAGTACTAAATCTAATATATTATCAACAGAGATTACTCCTAAATGTACCTTTTTCACAATATCATAATATAGATGTATAATTTTCCCCAATACTGGAGGTTTTATTGAAAATATCGACCTTTCATTTGAACAGATATTATTCCAACGGTTTCTATCTTGCTTGATGTTATTTCCACGTATTGCAATCAGCACTAAAGCTGATTAAAAATTCATGTTGGCCACATTTAACATGCCAGGATGTCACTTCCCAGGATAAATGTACTTGTTGTTCTACAGCAGGGGTCTCCAACCTTTTCTGCTCGGTGAGCTACTTTTACAAACTGAAACAGCCGGAGAGCTGTCTCCAGCGTACATCTGACCTTTTAACTCCATACTCTTCAGCTAGATCCTTGAGGTCTTCCAACCAAAATCTATTACGCATCCCTAAAACCCGCTTTAAGACTACAGATGTCTCCTTCCAAGCAGTTGCTCCTCGTCTCTGGAGCTCCCTCCCATTGCCAGACATTTGTATTTTGATTTGTAAACAATCTAAGAGGGGAAAACAAATACAATCAGGGTAAACATTTATAAAATACAAATTCTTTGATTATCTGTTACAATTGGTAAGGTTATCTTTTGTTATTCATGTCAAATTGTGTTCAACAGCATCAGTTTTCTGCTGTTTACCCATGAACCAGAAGTCACATTTACGGCCTTGTTGCCATTTAGTGCGACGTCACGTGAAAAGTGTCTATCGTCTATTAGCAGGATATTTCTGCAACATCATCTCTGATGTTTCATAAAACAAATGATTTATTGTTTCTTCATTAGTATCTCACAAAGCAGAGTAGTTTTCCTGCCTGACTCACATCGTAACGTTTTAGTTCAGCTTTATATCAGATCCAAACACTAAATAAATGACGATCGTAAAACAGATTACCTACAGTTAGGAGATTATGTCCCAAAAATAAAAGCTATGATTTTTTTAATTACAATTTTGACTTTATGTTAATCAATTTTTTTTCTCTCCTTTAACTTTCTTCAACAAAAATAGTTTAATTTTAACATCTCCTTTAGAAATTGTCTTGATCACTTTAATTCAAGCTGTAAAATATTTGTACAACAATGCAGTGGGGGGGGTGTTCAACTCAACACCAGCTCTGTAATATGAACTCAAATCTGACTGAATCCATCAAAATGATGTCCGCCTGTTTGAAGCCATTCTGGGCCACAGATTTGGTGGGAAACTGTCTTTTGAAAGAACATTTAGAGAATCTGTTTTAATGCTCCAGTGTTGCCGTGTTTCAAACAAACTCATTTAGGAATGAGCCTGGGGCTTTCCAGCTGAAGCAGAGCGGGATTGTGGTTGTAATGGTGTCTCTTTCCCAGGATTCCTTGCTGGAAGAAGTGTCCAGAAAACTGAAAAGTGGACTTCAATGCTGAGACGAGCAAACAAAGAGATAAGTGAATGTTTTCAATGCAGACTTTTATGTATTTGTTGTTTTTAATTGTTTTTATGATATGTATTGTGTTTTCTTGTGTAAAGCACTTTGGGCCTCCTTGGCTGGTGGTGAAAGATCTTTATAAATGAAATGAAATGAAGATTCAGTTCAAACGCTGAAAGATGGTCGACCATGGAGGTTTGAAAATGCGGCTCTGTTCCTGACAGAGGAGTTTTGGATTTGAGGAAAAGTTTTTGCCCCCAAAGGCCTCATGTGGAGCTGTTGTGGTGCTGTATGGCCGCCGTGCCGATCTTTGTCTTTAACTGTCTTCTTTGGCGTTTTCTCTCTAAGCTTGGCGTGCATTGAAAGAGGACATTGATTTGATGTGGTTTTGTGCAGCAGTGAACGCTCTGCTCAGTTTTATTGGGTTTTTGTCACAATTGACAATCACTTTAAACCACTTTTTTAAACCACTCTAAAAATGACTGCGCCCTCTAGTGGCGAGCTCAAAAACCCCTCAGTCCAATCTTCAGAACAGAACCAGTTCCAGGATGGATCTCTCAATTCCAGGATGGATTAGAACAATCTGGAATTGGAAGATTTGATTTTAATGTCCATATAAACGCGTTTATATTTGACAAGTTCCAGGATTTTCCTCCCGATGGAACCAGCCCCGTCATAGATTAGTGCTCTCGCTGCCGTCATTTTAAATTTTCTGCCATTTTTTAAATTTCATTAACGTTCTTATCTTCAAAAAAGAACGTGAGACATTTATTCTCATGCATGTGACCATATTTCATCTGCATGCAGGATTTCATCATTGGAATCTTCTGAAGGTAGGTACCACTTAGTTCTTACCAGAGGTGGGTAGTAACTTGTTACATTTACTCCGTTACGTTAAATTGTACTCTTGAGAGTTGTCAAAATATGGCGTAGTTTTTACTTTTTCTTGAGTACAACGCTGAGAGAAAAACATGACTTTTACTCAAGTACACTAGGCCTCTTGCTGCTCGTTACTGTTCCTTTTGACTGGAATAAATCAAAATAATGTAAAATGATCCTGTGGTGGTGGAGAAACTTTCCCCGGCTCCGTACAGTCATGTGACTCCTTCTGACCAATCATATGAAGCCAGATAGTCACGTGACTGCACACAAAACCTATCTGCTGGAGGAAGCGCGCAGGCAGATCACTCCTCTAAACAATGGCGACAAAAGAAGATTGTGATTCTCAGCCGGGCCGGCAGATCACCTTTGGTCTCACTTTAACTGCCACAATAAGAGTGTCTGTATTTGTTCTTCATTTATTTGTTCAGTTTTTATTTTGCATATTTATGTATTTTATTTTGGAAACTTCTGAGAGGGGCGGAGTTTTTGTTAGACTGGGTCTGCAGAAAAACCTCTGATAGAACGTCACCTGTTGAGTTCTAAGAAGATGAAAAGTTAACACACATGACAAAAGGATTGAGAAGAAAAGATGTTTTAATAGTTATGAAGCTGTAAGAAGAAGTTTTCTTGCTTTCTTTTTTTGGTGAATGCGGCCAGTGAGGTACGTGTTTTCATTCTTTGTTCATGTAATTTCTTATAGTGAAATTTGTATTTACATTATTTATTTGTGTGTTAGTTTGACGGTGACTTTGTGGACAAAGAAGAGGAATAAAGTCATCAGTGATACAAACTGCAGTCCTATTTCTTCATTGGAGAGAGTGATATCCATGTTCCTCTTGAGTTCCTCAGTCTCTCACAGATGTTCTCTCTTCATTCTTCTTCTTTCCAGGATCTCAGCAGATGATTCAGTCCTGCAGGGTTTGAAGGAGGACAGGAGTTTCAATGTTGCTCCTTCCAGCATCAAGTGCTTCAGGATTCTGCTTCGGTTGCTGTCCGTGGTGCTGAAACTAATCACAGACGGATGACTTCAATCCTCACAGATACCTCTACCACATGAATGAGAAGAACAGCAGGAGATGAGAGCAGCTGTTACCATGGTGACGCTGCAGCAGCAGCAGCTGGGACACATGGACTGAGAACATTTTTATCACATTGAAATAAACATCAAGTTTATTGAATGTGATGATGTATTAATCACTCATATCCTAGTAGGTACAAATGAAGATCTTCTGTCTTTTTTAATGTCAGATTTAACTAGAAATAAATGACAAAAACTCTAGAATGAAGGAATAAAACAATATTCTACCCAAATATCGGCGGTATCCACTGGCAGCATCAGCAGGACCTTTGAGGAGTCAGAGAGGAGAGAACTGTCCTGTGTGACTAAAACATGTCCAGAGTTTACATTTGATGTCATGTTATTGGCACATAAACACACAAAGATACAGATGTTTTGTAGTAAGTAGTACATCCTATAGTAGTGTACTCTGTGAACTTGATTGAGGGTCACTGGTGTGGACAGGTCCCTAAAATATTGTTTCCTCACTTCAGTACAAAGCCAGATTTCTATTTCTATTTCTATTTCTTTTTTTTTTTTCCCCCCCAACCTTGGACACGTGTTTGTGTTTGTGTTTGGGGACGTGTGTGTGGAGAGGTGGGGGGGTTGGGGGTTGTGGACATCGTTTAGGTCCCACAATGTTTCCTGTTCTTTGTTTTTTTTTCTTTTTAAATTCTGATTGTTTTTATGTCAAGCACTTTGATCGAAATAATTTTTTTCCAAAAGGTGCTATACAAATAAAGCTTGATTTGATTTAGTTTTATCTTTGTCAAGTTTAAATCTTTTTAACATATAAAAGCTGTTGTTGAGGTTCAACTTCACCGATTTTACCACTAAAACTCAAAAAAATCACATTTTAATTTTGTGTTATAATTGTTATTAAACTCTTGTAACATGGAGTAATTTCTAAAATACTGATATTAAAGTTTCACATTTTCTGGGCAAAAACATTCATTTCCAGGACATTCTGTGACACTTTCAGAGTTAAAATAAGTAGAAAACTCCAGGCGGACATTTTGAGGTCATAAGATGATGCTGTTGTTAGATCACATTTTAAACAACATAAACTGAAATTCATCTGAGTTGTGGGCAGGGCTGTTGGCCAGCACTCATTTCCCATCATCCCCTTGTTTACACTCTCTCCTGCTAGCTGTTAGGTTTAAGCTCTAACATTTGTAAAGAAATCAACCTGCACACAAAGAAACACAGAGAATTGATTAAAGTTTAAAACTTGCAAGGAGAGTGGGCCAAAAGCCTGTTCAGTTACAATCTTTCAACCAACTCTGAACAACCTTTTTCTCTCCGTGCATTTTATTGAGTTAGACACGCCCCTAGTTACAAGTTGGTCTCAGTTGCTAAGGGGAAGGGAAGCAAAAGAACGTCAGCTGAGACAGGTTCAAATCAGTTTCTTACACAAGGTCAAAAACAACATTTAAAGTTTGTGTGTGCATGTTTTGACTAGGTGATCATCGTCAGGCCTTGTAACTTCTACTGGCTCCTGCTAATCTCTGGCTCAGCCGCTGCATCTTCCTTATCAGCAGCGCAGGGTTGTCCACTTCCAGCTTAGATCAAGACATTTCAGCACACAATAAAGAGAACTAAAACACATCTAATAAGTAGGTAAAGGAAATAAGTAAGAATAGGATAACATATATTTACGACCCCAACAACGCCCCCCTGTTTTTCCGTTTTCTGCTTATTTTATTTCAGCACATGACCCCTTCACTTTTGGAGATTTTCAGCCACAGCATCATTGTCATAACTTAAAATGCTACACTCAGAGGGGTGGTTAGCTGGGTTCTGGAGCTGAAAACAAATCTGAAAAGTTATAATCATCAACATCATCCTCATCATCATTGTTGTTGTCATTTTCACCATGAGGTTTGTCAGTCTGAGGCAGGAGAGCATACATCTCGGACACCTGTGGGTCAACGGCTTTTTCAATCATCCTGGTGCACAGAGCTCTTATACAAGGGATACAACAACATCCACACAAGGTCAGGATGGCTGCAAAGACAGCAAAAGAGAGTAAAATGGGCATGACCAATTATTTATTTTTACCAAACATCTCACCAAACCCGTCCCAGGGCGATGTATCAACTCCTGAGTGGTCTTTCATCATTCTGTTCAAAGTTCGGAGGCCCTCCAGGGCCCTGGTGAGACTCCCGTCCGCTGCAGTGTTGTTTGGGATGTAGGTACAACACTGATCACCAAATATTGAACAAACTCCTCCATGCTGTGACAGCACCGTGTCAACAGCCATCCTGCTTTGGAAAGCCATAAGTGAGGTAGCTGAAAATCGCCCGGGACGGCAGTGTTCTGCCTTTGTTGAATTGCCTAATCTCTGAACATTGTAGTGAACGTTGTTCTATCTTATCAACATTTTTAGTAATGGTGCACCACGGACAGATGGACGACTCGAAACCTGCAAGAACCTGGTTAGTTAATTTCTTGTCAACAGGAACCCCTATAGAATCAATGTAGGTTTGATCAGCATCATCGTCTAAAATTGCTCTTTTTTTTCTGTTATTCCAGGTGTGAGGAAGTACACTGTCAACTGTGGTCAGAAGGTCTGCAACAGAAAGTGGGATTATAGAAACAGGAAGTAATAAATTCACAGAGGCACAGTGTCCTGTGGTGATGTCAGGCAGTCTGTCATACAGCTTGTTTTCTCCACACCACCACCAGTTGTCACTGCGGGACAGAGGTTTGAAAGTTATGTTCACTTCAAGAGTTTCAAAATACATATTTTAATTTAATTTCCCCAGTTTAGGTCCTGTGCCTTTTCTGTAAATACATGTGTAATTTGCTTTAGGTATCTTACTGGAGAAGAGTGGTTTCTGTTTTTCAGCTGTTGTGAGCGGATAAACCTCATCCCTCACAGAACAATTATCTGAAGGTACAGATTGAGTCATAACATTTAAAAGACAGTTGGAGGTAATATGGATGTATTACTTTTTTAAAAGTGGTCTTGGTCCTAAAACACACAACACAATCTGTTTTGACTGCTTGAGCTGCTTCCTCTGCCATCAATAACCAATTATTATCTGTTTTAGTGATTCCTGTAGTAATCCTGAACCAATCATCTGTGGTCAGATTGTCATCATCCACCAGAATGTCTTTAACCTTAGGCAGACCTCCCACAAGTTTCAAAGTTCCTCCCGTTGCATTTATTACTTGTGTCGTGTTCTTTTTGTCCTATTAACACCTCGGCTATAGCTCGACTCCAGCAACATGCGGCTGCTCGTCTTTTAACCAGAACGCGTAAATATGATCATATCTCCCCGGTTTTAGTTTCACTGCACTGATTACCTGTTTATTTTAGAATTAATTTTAAAATCCTTTTATTTGTTTTTAAATCCTTACATGGCTTGGCACCTGTTTATCTCTCTGAGCTGCTGCAGCCTTATGTTCCCTCCCGCCCTCTAAGATCAGCTGATCAGCTACTTCTGACTACTCCAAAAACAAAATCCAAACTTAGAGGAGATCGGGCCTTTCCTGCAGCTGCCCCCAAACTCTGGAACGATCTTCCACTGCATGTAAGACGGTCCTCATCATTGTCTGTTTTTAAGTCTTCTCTTAAAACCCACTTTTTTAATTTGGCTTTTAATACTCAGTGAGGAGGTCGCCTTTTTGTTTTTATCCCTCTACACTCCATTTTCTCTTTTTAATGTGTTTTTTTAGTTATTTATTTATTTATTTTTTTGTTTGTTTATTTATTTATTTATTTATTTTTTGTTGATGTGTTTTTGTTTTGAGAGTGTAATTTTATAAACATTTCAATGTGCACTTTAAATCTATGTTTTTATCCTCTTTCTGTACAGCACTTTGGGTCTGTATGGGCAATTTAAGTGCTTTATAAATAAAGCTTATTATTATTATTATTATTATTTATGTTGGTATGTGTCACATCTTCCATCAGTTCTTTATGTTCAAACCAATATAGTAAAGGAACTATTATTACCATTCCTAAGAGAACTACTCCCATCACCACCATTTGCTGCTTTGGGGTCAACATCCTGCCTAGGGTCCTGAAGCCTCTCCCTATCACCTGCACAGAGTTGTGGACAATCTTCACCGGGTTTGAGACGACTGCAACCTATGGTTTCGCAGCCCCCTTTGTAGTCGGCCTTCCTCTGGAGGCGCTGTCGGAGAGCTTCAGATTTCTGTGGCCTTCCACTAATCTGTGGTGGTGATGTATTTTTACTCTGTTTTAATAATAACCCAGTCTCCTGGCTCGACTAATTTGGCTATCCTGTGAAAACACAGAAGATGTGACATCATCATTAGTCTGTTCTGATTTTTGTTTTGGCTGTTGTAGCATCTTTCCCATATAGTCTGCTAAAGTACTTTCATCATCAGTTTCCCATTCGTTTGTAAAATAAGGTAATCTATAAGGCCTATGGAGTTAACCAATTTGTGCTTGTTATATTAATATATAATTTTACCAAATCCAAACATTTTGTCCATGGTCTCTTTGTTACTTCCATACATTTCCTTAATCTGTTTTTTCTTTTTATTGTTCCATTCATTCTTTCAACCAGTCCTGCACTTTGTGGATGACAAGCACAGTAATTCTTTTTTAGATTAATATGAAAGGCATGTCCTATTTTAAAAACTACATCATTCACAAAATGAGATCCGTTATTACTGTAGATTATTTCAGGTATACCATTTCTTGGAATCATATCTTACATAAGGCTTTGGCTACCGTTAATGCATCTGGATGAGCAGTAGCAAAGAGCTCTATCCTTTTAGAGAATGAATCTATTATCACCAAACAATATTTCTTTCCTTTATTTTTGTTTAATTCTATAAAATCCATATGTATGTTGAAAAGGATACTCTGCTTTTGGGTGTATCCTCGTTTAAATCAGTTCCTTTTAGTTGCAGTACATCATTTTCCCCTTGTGCTGCTGCTTTAGCTGTTTTGTCTACAAGGGCTTCACAGTGATGTGATAAGCCTTCACCTTCTGTTGGTACTAATGTGGCTGGGTTCAAAACTGTACAGCGTTCTATTTTTAGATGTGGCTGTGATTTTAGTGGAGTAGTAAGCTATTGGTCTGAGTTTACTACCATGCATTTTGAGTTAACACAGAGGTCATAAAATGACCTTTTCAATCAACCATTCGTATGAACTTTTTTTTTTTTTTCTTTTTACTTTTTTAGTCGGGTAAGGCCAAAGTACTGCTGTTTACCATAATTTGTTTTATGTCACAGACTGCTTCTTTCGCTTCAGTGGTCCAGTCTAATTTATCTGACTTTTTTAATTCTTTCGTATACACTAATGCTTGTAATGGAGCTGTTATTTCTGCATAATTTGGAACCCAGCTTCTACAATTGTTTGTTAATCCTAAGAATGACATCATTTGTTTCTTGGTTAAGGGTTTGGGAGCTTGTAGGATAGCAACTTTCTTTCTTCTAGAATAGTTCTTCCTCTGCACTTAGTTGGTGGCCCAAATATTTCACTTTCTCTTGACATAATTGCAACTTATGTTTACTTCCTTAAATAATTATTCTTTAACTGCTTTAGCAGAGCTAATGTATCTTTAAGACATTCATCTTCTCTTTTGATGCTACTAATATGTCATCCACGTAGGTGAGTAACTGGCTGTTACACGGCGGCTCGAAGGATGACAGACTAGAAGCCATGACTTGGGAATAAATAGTAGGGCTTTCACAATAGCCCTGGGGCAATCTGGAATAGGTGTATCTTTTACCCTTAAAAGTAAATGCAAACTAGTATTGACTATCTTTATGTACCGGTATAAAAAAGAAGGCGTTGCTTATATCAATTACTGTGAAATATTTGGCCTCTGGGTCTAAAGAATTAAGCAAGGTGTGAGGATCAGCCACACAGGGTGACCTCTGAATAACAGCATTATTTACAGCAATCAAGTCCTGCACCATCCTCCATCCTGTGGATGGGGGTGCCTTTTTAACTGGGAATATTGGTGTATTTACAGGAGAGTCAGCACACTCTATCAGTACACGGGCTTTTAATAGATCATTGATTACAGGTGCTATGCGTCCACAGCATCTGGCTTCAATGGATAATGTTTAATTCTCGGTCTGTGCTCTGTTTTAGGCCTTATAATAACAGGAGAGGTTCATTTCACCAAAAAACAAGTCTTCTAAGATTAAAATCACTTCTTCTTCTGTGGAACTATTTTCAACACTTGGAGCATCAGCTGGTGTGTGAGGGCTTGCTAGTCATGCTGTTTGATGTGTAGGGGGTGTGGGATTTCCACAGTCCCGTGCCATGTGACCTTCTTTTCCACAGGACCAACAGACTCTGGGGCGTTTAACTTGAGGCCCAAAACGGCCTCCTCTCTCTCTCTCTCTTCTTCTACCACGACCTTTACCTCTAGAGTATAAGCAATAGATCATTTCCTCCTCTTCATCTGGACCTTGAAAAAACACTTTATTTGCTCCTTTTCCTTTCTTGCTCTTAATCATAACACTTAAAGTCCATGTTCTGTACACTCTAATCACCAGCTCCACGCCGTCTTCTCCTGCTCTGAGATTAGGTAATTCTATCAAAGGATAACCATCCGCATTTCCTGTAAATATTCCGTCTGCTGCCTGCTCCATTTGTCTGCGTGCAGCAGCGTAAGGACCCGAACACTCATTATCCTTTCTTCTATGAAACATCCCATCTTTTTCTGCTTTCTGGCATTCTTTTTCTTCCTTTTCGCGTTCCCTTTCTTTTTTTATTTTATATTTTTTATTTTCTTCTTTCTTCTGCCTGGCTTTACGTTCTCCATTTTCCCTCTGTTTTGCTATTTTTATCCATACTTTTGTTTCTTCAAATCCTTCTTTATCCATTTGTTTTCGTTTATTTTTGCATTTTTGTTTTATCTTGTTTTGTAATTCTACTATTCTTACAGTTGAAAGCTTACCATTAAAGTTATATTGATCAATCCAATATGGAAGTTGTTTTATCGCATTTGGGTTTTCATTTTCTACTATTCTGTAAACTTTGTAATGTCTCAAGGACTTATTGTTTTAGTTTGCTTTGCCCCTTCCCCATTTTGAATAAAATTTGGTTCCAGTAGTTTGTTAATACCTAGGGTATTCTAATACTGGAAGCTTTTCTTTCAACAAGATAGTGATTAATAACCTTCTGTGGTAAAACTCACTTCAACCTTAGAGGTGGAGTTTTCTTGCCTAGTGCACCCACAAAAGGTTCACTATTTCCATCCTTGTTGATTTGGTATGAAATCCAAATACCTAATGGTATCTGTATTTCCAATCACACTCACAGTCTCACACTTTCACACTTTTTGCGCGCTGTTTTACTTTACTTCTCTTATTACTTCTTATTTCAACACAGAGGACGCCGCCGCCCTTCGTAGAATTTAACTAGTACGTAACTAGGGGAGTCTACTCCTCCCGCGGACTTTAACTGTTTGCTCTGACCTGATAGTGTCTAGAATTGTCAGGGTTTTGTTTTAATTCTCCTTCTGAGAATCTCTCATTCTGTCATTCCTTTTAAATAAGATTCTACTCACAATTCTCTGTGTCCGTGGATCCTCCGTCAACCCTCAGGTCCCAGCCCGCGAGTGAGGGCCAGCCCTGGAAACGGATCGTATGCTGTGGCCACAGACTTTCTGGGTCTCACTCTCGCGCTGGAACCATCAGGTGTCTTGGAGATCCGGCTCGAAGGACCAATTAAATGTTAGGTTTAAGCTCTAACATTTGTAAAGAAAATCAACCTGCACACAAAGAAACACAGAGAATTGATTAAAGTTTAAAACTTGCAAGGAGAGTGGGCCAAAAGCCTGTTCGGTCACAATCTTTCAACCAACTCCGACCAGGCTTTTTCTCTCCGTGCATTTTATTGAGTCAGACACGCCCCTAGTTACAGGTTGGTCTCAGTTGCTAAGGGGAAGGGAAGCAAAAGAACGTCAGCTGAGACCGGTCCAAATCTGTTTCTTATACAAGGTCAAAAACAACTTTTAAAGTTTGTGTGTGCATGTTTTGACTAGGTGATCATCGTCAGGCCTTGTAACTTCTACTGGCTCCTGCTAATCTCTGGCTCAGCCGCTGCATCTTCCTTATCAGCAGCGCAGGGTTGTCCACTTCCAGCTTAGATCAAGACATTTCAGCACACAATAAAGAGAACTAAGACGCATCTAATAAGAGGTAAAGGAAATAAGTAAGAATAGGATAACATATATTTACGACCCCAACAGTTTTTTGAGGGTTTTACTGCGTTCAGGTGCTATTGAACTGACTTTAAATTGAAAGAATTCACATTTTTGCTTTGCACTCATCTTTTTATTTCCAAATATGTTTTTTACTTCTTGTCTAATTAAATTTTCTCAAGTAATTCATTATTAAATTTCCAGAATCCTCTTAAATTGTTGTTAGTTTGATGTTTTAAGACATTTGGTTGAATAGATCTCATTTTATGATCAGAAAAAGGAGCATAACACTGAGATATTAGTTATATATTGCAAACAATGATCTATTCTCCACTGTAGAGTGTTTAGAGAGTTACTCCAGGTAAACTCTCTGATACTTGGATTGTAAAAGCGTCATGCATCATTAATGGAAAGTTTATCAATTAAAAAACAAGTCAATTTAAATAGTAGGTTTGACTCTTTCTGGAAATCTCTCCATACAATCATTTGGAGCATCATTAAAGTCACCTCCAAAAATCAGATGTTCTTTGTATTTGTTAATAAAACTCTGTATAAAGCTGTAGGTATCAGCAGATCATTTCTTTGCTTGTGCTTTTACATTATGACCACATTACAGATTATAAACACTGAATTATCCAACTTTACTGCAGATACTATCCCTCTACCATCTTCAGAACTTTTTTCTCTAAGAGATCTCCAGTAAATTTGTTAAAGAGTTTTGAAATGATGAGAAGCATGTGAGAAAAGGAACAGATCAACCTCTGAGATCTCCTAAATGTTTTATCCAAATTACAAGAGAGAGTTTCTTTCAACAGAATAATATTTGCACCAGTTCTTTGAAGAAAAAGGAATCATGCTTTTCTCTTGGTTAAATCCTGTAATCCCCTAAGATTTAGAGAATTATTTTCAAAGAGATTCCAGAACACACAACTTAACAAAAAATAACTAAACTGTACCAACTTACCTGCTTTATGGAGAAAGCTAAAGGAAAAAACCAAAACTCTCCAAAAGTTAGACATGTCTTCTTGAAGGTAAACTCTAAACCAACACATGACTAAGATGAAACATGTCTTCATTTGAAATCTCTTTGATCAGTCTTTAAGAGCTTCAGCTGGAACTCTTTCCATCCATCATGACATCCTGTCTTCACCAGGTAACTTTCTTTACCTCTTTTTGAGCTTCATCCACCAGAGGTCAAATCTTCCTTCTGTTCTGTCCTTCATGAAAGGTCAGATCTTCAGTGATTCTGAGCTTCTTCTCCTTCATAACTGTGAAGCCCTCCAGATCTTCTGCCTGAAGTCATCTATTGTGAATTGAATGATGACTGGACGAGGCCCGTTTTCATCTTTATACTGTCCCTCACGATGCACTGTATCAATGAGAACATTTCTGTCTTTCATCTGGTTCAATCTGGGCTAAAACCTCAAACTCTTTCTCTCTTGAGTCCTCAGATGTTTCATTTGTGGATTCAGGAAGGTTGAACAGCTTCAGATTCCACCTCCGACTGTATCGTTCCAACGTCTTCAACTCCAGATCAGAACATCATGGATTCACCTCGTGCATCCTTTCCTCGCCTTTTTTAACCTGGTGATCCAAACCTTCCACCACTCCTGTGATGCTTATGATATCTGCAGTATTTCTACAGATGCAAATCTACCTGTTAATTCCTGGATTGCATTGAGAATATCAGCGTTCGATTAATGTTCTTCTTCTTTTCCAGAACATTGCTTCTTTGATAGAAGACTCGACACAGGAGTGTCATGCTGAGGTGCTGCTGTGCTTGAGTCTTCATCATCCATGTCCATAACATCACGTTCCCTTTGATCTTATTGCGTTTCAGCATGATGCTAGCAGAAGCTAAATCAAGAGCTCGGTTGAAATCTGTTTTGAGAGACTTCCAGAGAAAGAAATTAATGCTGGTTTAATTTCTGAGAAATCTCTCTTCCCAACATTCCATCAACATATTTATCTGTTGTCTTGTTGACATTGGAGAAGGTCTGGAAGTCAAACCTGTGCAGAGCTTAGATCATCACATGTTTATAACTGGAACATCTTCACTAAAGAACATCTGGATTCTTTATCAGCTGCTTTAATAACAACAGATGGAAAACAATTGTTCAACTCAGTCTTTAGTCATTGTTATGGAGCCCTATTGACTCATATGTCCTGCAGGTGTCACTGTTGTCACTTTGCTGTCTGTCATACATGGAATTTGATTGGCTGACGTCAGACAGGTGTGCTTCAGCCAGAAGGGAAAAAGGTTTAGAACGTTGTTGCAGGAAATGAAGTCAAAGAAGTCCGATCTGGATCAGTGATGTCAATAAGAAAAGAAGACATGAATTACTAAAGAGATCAGAGTGAAAGACTGTCATTGGTCTGTGTCGGACAGAGAAACCATGTTAGCACGTTAAGCTAGCTCCTCAGGTTCTAGACTTTCTAATAGATGCTGTTCCTGAAGGATTTCTGGGGTTACTTTAAGGAACAAGGGGGTGAATTTGGGGATCCACTCCTGGAGACTAAACAGAGAATGAAGCTTTTTCTCTTTTCATCTAGAAGAGAAACTTGACATCAAATCTCTAAACTCATTAGAACAAGTCTTCTTCCTGTTTTTCATTGTCTGCTGAGCAGAAACATCTGATGTTGAAGAGAATGGAAACATTTGGATTGTTTTCTTCTCATGTTCATCCACACATGGAGCCTGCAGTGAAGACAGCCATGATGGAGCTTCATGTGTGTTTGGGGCTGAACATCAGAGAAAGTTCATCAGGGTTTGATCATCAGTTTGATACAGAACAGAAAGAAAGAATGTTTGATTGACTCTGAAAATATCAAAGAAAGCTTTTTATTTGAGGTTATCAGCAGCTCTAAAACTCTGGAAATGAAAAGAGCTCAAAATGAGATTTATTAGATTCATTCATGAAAGGTCACAATTGATCAAATGTATGACATCAAAATCACAGCACAGAGTTTTACATTCTAGTTGTATTTTAGTTTGATTTTCATGACACAAACATGTAACAAACACCACTTTAAAGACTGTTTGTTCTAAAAGAGAAACTTCTATCACTGATATACATCTGACTGAAGAAGAAGAAACCCCTCTCTACAGTTTGACTGATAGAAAGAAAAGCATTATTGTTGTGTTTTCTTCTTCAGGATAGGCCTACAGTCACTTTAAATCTCCAAAACTCCCACACAGATTGTCCAGAAAACAAATCGTCCCGTCCTCCAAGAGAAACAGAAAACCCCCAAAGTCTCATTTCTGGTATACCAGTTTAGAAAAAAACATTTATGTTCCCAATAATAGAAAATGTCTCCGTCTCACCGGCGGGCCGCGGCGCCCGTCTCTGGATGCACACAATAATCCACCTGTCCAGGTCTCTGAGGCTCCCCCGTCCCACAACTGGATGCTCCAAAGGTCGGATCTCAGGTCAAATCCAGGTGTGTGAGGAACCTTTCTGATCTTCTCCTGCAGGAAGAGGAGATGCAGCCACAGCAGATGGTGCATCTTCCACCTTCCTGCTCCCCCTCACACACCTGTACAGGCCTCGTTTACCTTAGGGGCGGAGTCACCACCCGCCAGGTCAACAGTCCACACCCCCAAAATACAGCCCACCTCTTCAAATAAGAGGAACACACATATGGATAATGAAGAAGAACATGAAGATCTGGAAGAAGCTCTTTTTTTCATTCCACATTCACCGTGTGACTTTGTCACAAACATTATCATTTCCTGCCCAAATTCATGAGACTCTCAGGAACAACATCTCTGCAGACCAGCTGATGATGATGATGATGATGATGATGATCCTCTGATCCAGAAGGAGGAACATCAGTCAGACCACCTCCACCTGCAGAGAGAAAGTAGAAGTCCAGAGATGAAGTTTAGTCTCTATCTGATCCTGGTGTGTCAGTCAGTGATGCAGCTCAGCAGCAGAAAGAGCAGCAGGAGCTTCAGTTCTGTTCAGAGCAGCAGCTTCCTGTTGGAGCTTCTGCTGCTCTGATTGGCTGACTGTTGTCCTGAAGCCTGTCATCATTCTCCTCAGAGCTTCACTGAGAAGCTGCAGCTTCACCAGAAACTCTGCATCTTTGCTCTCAGACTAACTTTAGGAGCAAACATCTGGAAGCAGCTGGACTGACTCCAACCTTCTACTGACCTCAGAGTCTGCAGTTTGAAGTTTGGACTCTCCACCAGATCCTGGAGCTGCTGAACATCTGAAGACTGAAGGTCGTTGTATCCCAGGTCCAGTTCTGTCAGGTGGGACGGGTTGGATTTTAGAGCTGCAGCCAGAGCATCACAGCTGATCTTTGACAATCTGCACCACTGTAACCTGAATCCAGAAGAAAGAGTTTGATTTCAAGACAAAGTTCCTGTTTTTCATCCTTCAGTTCTTCTAAAGATTTAGATTTTAAAATTCTCTTTATTGGACCATCCACATATTTCCATATTTAATGACCTCAAACGTATCAAAAAATCCTGACATGGTTGAAACAACAACCATCAATGAATGCTGACGTGAGCACTGGGGTTTAGAAAGAGAAAATGACTTCTCCATCAGCATTGACATGGTCCAGAACTCTTTCTACAGCCACGTTTGGGAGAACTCCTCCAGCCTTTCAGTCACTTTATAATAAACATACTCCACGTCCAAAAGTCACAGCGTTCTGATTGGTTGGATCAAACCCCGCCTTGTCTCTGTTTGTGGCTACACATCCATGAACAATCCTCCACTGGAGATCAGCTGATCTCAAGAGATCAGAGAAGATCAGAATGTTTGGGAAAAGCAACAGCAGCAGATCAGAAATAGGATTTAAAGCTTTGATTTAAAAGGTCAGATTAAGTTGTATTTCTTCATCTTGAATCCTAAATTATTAAATACATTTAAATGACATGATCACATTTTAAAGGGAATTGTTCATTGAGAATCTAAAACCACTTTGAATTCTGGGTAAAAAAATAATCCATAGGAAAATCTTGATCAGATTTGAATGGATCAACAGAAAATCAAGAGAATAAAGAAAGTTTCAACCTCCTGCAGAGATTTGACAGAGGATGAAGATTCAAGAAAACAAAGTTGCTGAGTCATGAAAACTTGTCAAAGAGAATTGAAGAATTTTCATCATCAAAGCTAAAATCATTCTCTGAAGTCTCCGTTTGATCAGTAAAAAGTTCTTTTCTAAACCTGAACTGAGCTCTGAAAGTCAAGCAGCAGATGCTGATGCTGCAAACAGCTCGGAGATGTTTCTGCTGCAGACAGTTCATGTCAATGTGCAAGAAGAGCTCATGAGAACAATTCCTCTAAGACACAGGCCCAGGGGCCGGATCCGGCCCTCCACATCATTTTATATTTTCATTATAAATAGCTGATGTTAACTTGATGACATATTCAAGTAAATAACTTGTATCATTCTGACAGAATATAAACTGCTCACAAAAATGAAAGGAGCACTTTAAAGCCTCTGCAGAACCCCATTCATACCCGTCTGCAGCCCCGAATTTACTTCTTTCATTTCCACCATATCGGCCTGCAAACTCGACAGAAGTCGTCCGACTCTTATCATTTCGGTTGAAGCTTTTTGTAAAGACTCTTGCATGGCAGATAGAACACTGGTGTCTGCTGTGTGGCTAGGGCTAGCAGGTTTAGCCCCGCTGGCTATTCTTCAAATATCACGGATGGAAAAGTACAATAAAATAAAATGAACACTCCTTGGTCACCCTTTGTATGAATTCCAAATGAGAAAGCTGAAATCAGCTAGTGGAGTTAGTTACTTCAAGTCAAGCAACCATCTTCCTCAGCGCACTCACATGACTCCCAGAATGATTCCATCTTAACCCTTGTTCTATTCTAGACATGTTTCCATTCAGAGTGGGTCATCTGGACCCACTAAAGGTTTTGAAAACACTGATCCTTCCCTCCCAGGGACAGATCCAGGGACGTTTAATTTTAGATTCTAAAATTAAACGTAGAATCGGTTTGTAAACTGGCTAAATCTGTGTCAGACACAGTTATTTTCTCTGGCCCTCTACCAAACACAGTCAGTGATGAAATGTAAAGCCGCTTTTCATCATTTAACCGCTGGTTAGCTAAATGGTGCCCAGAAAATGGCGTTAGCTTTGGGGACAACTGGAGTGTGTTCTGGGGAAAGCCCGGCCTCATGCGGAGAGATGGAATTCATCCCAGTTTGGACGGAGCGGCTCTTCTTTCCAGAAACATTTCTGCTAGCTTTAGCCATGTAGCCTGACAACCCAGAGAGGAGACCCGGGGAGAAAGCAGCAGTTTAAACCTCTCCCCTGAGCGGCCTTTAGCGCTGATGCTAACCCCAAACAGGGCTAGCCCAGCAGCTTCTAGCGTTAGCTTATGTGCTGTAAGGCAAATGAAAGAAATGAGTCACAGAAATAAATATGATGTCATTAAATGTGGGCTACTAAACATTAGATCAATTTCCTCAAAGTCCCTGTTAGTCAACGAAATGATATAAAATGCTACTTAGAATGTCTAGCATCTAAACGAAAACCCTGGCTACAACAGGATGAATGATTATGATTCGACTGAAATGAAGCAACCCCCCTAGCTATAATAACTATCAGAAATCCAGGATTTCTGGGAAAGGAGGTGGGTAGCAGTATTTCAGAATCATTCTTGCTTCTCAACCCTAAAGTTAAACATATTTATAACTCATTTGAAAACATTGTGCTGTCTATAAATCACCCAAATAGAAAAACTGGAAAAGCAGTTCTATTTATAATCATTTATCGCCCCCCCCGGCCCGTACTCAGAATTTTTATCTGAGTTTTCTGACTTTTTATCAAATATTATTTTAGAGTCTGACAAAATTATATTAACAGGGGATTTTAATATTCATATTGATGATTCCAGTGATTGTCTTGGAAACGCATTTGCAACTTTATTAGAAACTATTGGTTTCACACAAAACGTAGATCAACCTACTCACTGTCACAAGCACACTCTGGACCTGGTTTTAACTTATGGAGTTGAGATTAGTCAGCTTAATGTCCTTCCTCATAATCCCATACTTTCAGATCATTTTTTAATTACCTTTCAGTTTATATTAGAAAATGCTACTGCTCCAACAACTAAGAAAGAGCTTAAACGAACATTATCTGACCGTTCCGTGTCTGAATTTAAGCTCTCAGTTCAAAATGTTTAGTACATGCTTAGTGAATATTCTCAGAACACTTTAACCCCCTTGAAAATGATCAGTTTGTTAATGATGCCATGCAAGCCCTCAGGGGAACACTGGATGTTGTTGCCCTCTGAACTCAAGCTTGTTAGACAGAACAGAGCAGCACCGTGGTTCAATGCTGAAACACGTTCCCTAAAACAAGTAACCCGTAAGTTAGAAAGAAAATGGCGCCGCTCCGGCTCAGAGCACTCTCTAAATGCTTGGAAATGTAGCCTCTTAAGTTATAAAAAATCCCTGCGTAGAGCAAGAACTCAATACTATTCAACTTTAATAGCAGAAAATGCAAATAATCCAAGATTTCTCTTTACTACTATAGCCAGGCTGACCAGCAGCCACAGCTCGGTTGAACCACATATTCCTGCTACTATCAGCTCTGAAGATTTCCTTCAATTCTTTGATAGTAAAATCTCAAATATTAGACACAAGCTAAATGTGGTTATTCCCACCATCAGCCCAAAGCTGAAGTCGTAGAAACAAAGGCATCCATAGAAACGTCTGTAACCTTTGACTGCTTCACTGCTGTGGACCAAACAGAAATAACATCAGTTATTATGTCTTCTAAAACTTCCACTTGTCTTTTAGACCCAATCCCCACTAAACTTTTTAAAGAAATTTTCCCCTTAATTAGTGACTCCATATTAACCATAATAAATCCCTCTCTAGAAACTGGTTATGTGCATCAGTCTTTTAAATATGCAGTTGTTAAACCTCTTTTGAAAAAGCCCAGCCTGGATCCTGACATTCTGGCCAACTATAGACCAATATCTAATCTCCATTTATTTCTAAAATTTTAAAAGAGTTGTAGTGAAGCAGCTACAAGCGCCACTACAGGACAACAGTCACTTTGAAGATTTTCAGTCAGGGTTTAGACCTCACCATAGCACTGAAACTGCACTGGTTAGAGTTACTAATGACTTGTTATTGGCTTCAGATAAAGGACTAATCTCTATTCTGGTCCTGTTAGACCTCAGCGCAGCCTTTGATACCATCGACCACAGCATCTTACTCCAGAGACTAGAGCATGACATAGGGATCAGAGGATCTGCCCTCCAGTGGTTTGAATCCTATTTATCTGATAGATACCAGTTCGTTAATGTAAATGGACAGTCTTCTCATTGTACTCGAGTTAGCTACGGAGTCCCTCAGGGCTCAGTTCTTGGGCCCATCCTGTTCATGCTTTATATGCCCTTAGGAAACATAATTAGGAAACATAGCATTAATTTCCACTGTTATGCAGATGATACGCAGCTGTATTTATCCATTAAACCAGATCAGAATGACCACCTAGAAAAACTGAATTCCTGCATTAGAGACATTAAGTCCTGGATGACGATTAATTACCTCCTCCTTAACCCAGAAAAAACTGAGGTCATTATCCTGGGCCCTAAACACCTGAGAGATGCTCTCTCGGATCAGATAGTCTCCTTGGATGGTGTAAATATTGCCTCCAATTCTACAGTTAGAAACTTGGGGGTTTTATTCGACCAGGATTTATCATTTAAGGCTCACATATCACAAGCTTGTAGAACTGCATTTTTTCACCTTCGTATAGCTCGGATCAGAAATATGTTATCTAAAAGTGATGCTGAAAATCATCCATGCATTTGTTACGTCTAGACTGGATTACTGTAACTTTTACTATAGCATGCCCAAAAAGTTTTTTAAAAGTTTCCAGCTTGTTCAGAATGCAGCAGCCAGATTGTTAGCAGGAACTAGCAGAAGAGAACACATCACTCCTGTGTTAGCTTCACTCCACTGGATCCCAGTTGAATCCAGGATCAAGTTCAAAATCCTCCTGTTAACCTATAAGGTTCTGAATGGTGTGGCCCCATCCTATATTAAAGATCTCTTAGTTCCTTACCAAAATCAGAACACTTCGTTCACAAAATGCAGGACTGCTTGTAGTTCCTAGAATCTCTAAAAGTCCAGTTGGAGGTAGAACTTCAGCCATCAAGCCCCTGTTCTCTGGAATAATCTCCCAGCTCATGTCAGAGATCCAGCACAGTTTCTACCTTCAAAGTTAGCCTTAAAACATTCCTCTTTGGACAGGTTAGCGTTCTGCTAGATTTTCTATCATAGTTGTTCTCCACATCAGCTCTGGGGTTTGTTCTCTGTTCTTATTTTTCTCTCTCTCTTACTCTTTATTATTCATTGTATTAAGTTCTCCATGTTTTTGTTGGTGCAGTTCCATTCACATGTTGTTCTTCTCTCTCTCTCTCTGGGGAGCGGGAGTGATTTCAGATCCAGGTGGATCCCCACGCTCCTGCTCCTGGTCGTGGACTGACTTCTGCATCATCTGACTGAGGACTTCATCTCCACTCGTCCCTCAGCTCTATCTGCAAGCTTTATCTGAATGAATTCTATTCAAATACTAGTTTTAGAAGCTAATTTTCCCTTACCAGTTCTGGTATTGCCTGTTCGTCCTGGGATGGGATCTCTCCCTCATGTGGAATCCTAAGGTTTCTTCGTTTTTCCTGACTCAGGTTTTTTTAGGAGTTTTTCCTTACCGAGAGGGAGGGTCTAAGAGCAGGGATATCCAGTTTATTTAGTCTGTTTAGTCTTTAGTGATCTTTCTTGTTCATGACTATTTTTTTGCAACTGTAAAATTACCTGCATGAAGCCCAATGAGGCTAAATTCTTTGTGATTTTGGGCTATATAAATAAAATTGAATTGAATTGAATTGAACATCAAATGTATTCTGAACTTTAAATCAAAGAATCGTAGAAGACATGCGTTCTTTGTCACTTTCAAGGTAATTCAGTGATTGACAGACCAACAAAAACAGCTGCTGATGAAGACGAGAGTCCAGGATACTAAGCTGAGTTCAGATTGAAGGCGGGGTTTCATCGCAGTTTGGCCACGCCCACAATAAACCCACGCAGTGAGCATGCGCATTGAGCACTCCAAAACAGCGGGGGAGGGGTTTTTGGACTTTTTTCTGTGTCCAGAGCATGAAAAGCACGCGAGCTCTGATGTTCAAATGAACAAAGGACTTTTACCTGAGAACAGGGGAGGGGGGCGGGGTGTTGTTAAAGTCACATTCCTCTCTTTTAGTTCAAATCCAAAACAAGCACACAACCATTCGTTTTTCCCCCATATTTCACATCTTGAACATGTGGGGGTGGGGCTACACGTGCAATGTGTAACGCACTATGTTGTTAGCTACTGCTAGCTGTAGCTCTCATAGAGAAACACCAGAGATAAATTCCAGTTCTTGATTCATCAGACAAGTTGTTTTTTTTTCTGATAATCTCTTGTATTGATTTCTGATCAGTCTTTGTTCTCTTCTTCTGTCATCTTCAGACTGTTTATGAAGAGTTTGATTTTCACGTGTCTGATGATAAAGATACATTCACACAGAACAGAATTCGTGGGGGAGGCGGCCAGTTTCAATGTTAAGTCAATGGAACAGTCGTAACAGTTTTCATCCGTTGTTGACCTGCTGGTGTTTGATTTCACTAATCCACTTCCACTAAACTACACTCGACTCCTCTCATGTCTGGCAGCTGGATTGGGATTTTTGTTTCCTGCATCGAGTCTCACTCCAAGGTTTGATGAAAAGCTGACAGCTCTGGTAGCTCTGAAGAACAAGGTAAGACCTTTGATGAAGACAGTGTTGAGGTCACACGGATGTTCATTACAAATTGTCCTTCAAGGATCTAAAATGAACAAATGATTCTAAAGTGACCAAGGATGGAAATGAAAAGCAACATTTTCTGCAGCTTTTCTTGTTGCTGTCCAGAAATGATGGTTGTGAAACCAAGAGATGCAGAGTTGTCATAGCAACAAACTATCTCTGAACTTAGACTAGGATTGTGTTATAATCTCTGATGTTTTATTCCACATTCAGTCTTTGATTCTTCCTTCTTTGACTTTAACAGAAAATATTTCACTAAAACTAATTTATCATCAGACACACGACATGTGTTCAAAACATACCTGACATGTTTTGAAGGACCATGTCAGGTATGTTTTGAACATATATCATGCTACAGTAACCCCGCCTCCTTTAGTCCAGTGGAGCTCATTCACTAGATCCTCCTGCAGACAGACGGCCTCTGTGGGGGGGTGGGGGCTGCCTGCTCTGGTTCCTGAACTTTAGACATTTTTATTATTTTCATCGAGATAATAATATAGGGGAAGCCCCGCCCCCCTTCAGGTTAATGCGGGACAGCCTTCAAACTCAGAGACACAGAAACACAGTGGAAGTGGCTGTCATCCAGACACATTCCCCGGAGTGAGAGTGAGACAGGAAAACATTAGAATAATCTCCTGAACCAGACATCCAGACGGGATTACTGATGTTTGGATACAACTATTCACAAGAAATAAACCACATTTAAATACACATCTATATACAGGCACCACTCCATGTCAGGATTCAAACATCAGCTGGTAGCTCCTCCCACATGCAGTGACAAGCTCAGAACACATCAATGAAAGAGGGGCGGAGCATGTGAATTTGTTGTGTGAATGCTCCTTCAAAGAACAAGAAGCTATGAATACTATAGACCAGAGGTGTCAAGCCCGCTAGATGATTCAATCCGGCCCAATTATGAAGAAAAAAATATATAAGAATTTTCAAAAAAGAAAGCAAGTTTCTAGCCCATTCCTGTTGCGAGTTATGGTTCTTTAAAGAAATGGATGAAATGCGCAATTTAACCACTAGGGGGAGCAAATGAAACTCAAAAGATCAAGAAATTTACATCGGATTCATTTTGCTGTGGAAACCCCCAAAATATTTAACAAACTGTTTTTACAACATAAAATGACAGTTTTGGGTGTAATTTCATAAAAACCACTAAACTAAATTTAGTCAACAAACTAATCAACATATTTGAAAATGCAAAAAAAATGTTCAGGTGAAATTTCCAGATTACTTTTTTGGGCCACAAATATGAAGAGTTTGTGTTGGTAGAGGAACATGACACACCTCATAGCTCCATGATGTGACCTGTATATGTTGTCATACAGACAGTAATAGTACTTCATTCTGTCTGTGTGGCTTCAGCTTCCAGGCAGAACAAAAATTAAGAATTTCTCTCCTCAGAGCTCTGCTGTCCATTTGATGTTTCATAGAAATCTATGTTTCTCTCTTTTCTTTTACATTTTTTCATCATAAGCTTTGCCTGTTGAGTTTGTGAGGAATAATAAAAAGGTTTTAGACCAGGGGTCTCAAACTCGCGGCCCGCGGGCAATCTGCGGCCCGCGGGATGATAATTTGCGGCCCCCGCCTTCATATGAAAGATTACTGTTAGTGCGGCCCGCAAGGCTGATATGAATGACAGTTGTTGTGTGCAGAGCTGAACGAACCAATCACAGTAAGGTATATGGCTCTGGAGGGCGGGACATTGGCGGGCTGTCCGAGCCTCCTCACTCTTTAATTCATTCCTCCAGTCAGCTGGACGGAGGAGGAGCCATGAAGCTGTGAAGTGCTTTCTCACTGAACGGGATTCACGGGCCCCGCTCCTCTTTCTCCACGTGACAACACGTGATACACAGCCTGCCGCTTGTCAAAAAGCGTGTTCCTGACGCCGCGCGACAATCCTGCACACGCATCAAATATTCCGCGTGGACAAATCTGACCCTCGCGAGCGCTTTTTCCTCCTTCACGATCAGAAAAAGTCCTCGCGAGAGACACTGACTACTTCCGCGTGCGTGAGTGATGCCCGCGAGCGAGCAGAATCTTCAAAGGTGCTTCCACACCGGCCGCATGTCTGCGCGGGTTTATGAACGCACGCTCAGCAGGTGGTATCCACACCGGAGCAGCGCGGTCACGCACGCAGCAGCAGAGAGGAGATTCTTCTTCTATGGTGTTTTTACCGTTCATTAGCGCTGCTGCGACTGTGCGTGAAATATTGAACCGGGTTGAAGACTCAGCGCACGCTCAGTGCGTGCACGATTTGTGCGTAGAGCTTGAGACCAGATTTAAAAATTTGCGCAGCAACGCGCGCTCCAGACGCAGAGGCCAGGAATTCTGGTGTGCGGCGTTTGCATTGAGCTTTCAGTGAGCGCGCTGCTCTCAGCTCAGAAATGAAGGAGGTTCTGTAAATACAGACGTTTGAAACTGAATAAAAAGAGTTTTCTCTTGTCTAGTATTTCTCAGGTATTTTTCTCTTAGACACCCCCCCTCCTTCAGCTGAAAACATCATTAGTATCAGTTAATTTGCTCAAGTCAAACGTATATCTCCTCAAAATATACTTTTATTATCATTAAAGAATAATAAAAAATTAAAGCCGCAAGCGGCGTTGGATGGCCCGCAGTCGCTATCCGCCCTCTCCCTCGCCGCCCTCTCCCTCATTACCCGCCCTCTCCCTCGCCGCCCTCTCCCTCATTACCCGCCCTCTCCCTCGCTGCACCCACCGCCGCCGGACCAACGCCGCCGCACACGCCGCACGCACGCACGCCGCCGCCGCACGCACGCACCGCCGCACGCACGCGCCTCCGCACGGGCCGCAGCCTCCCTTGACGGTGACCTTTGACCCCGAACTCACTTGATTAGCACTCACTGTGGAACCCTAAGTCCCTCCCTATGCTTTCTGTATAGCTGGTCTGAGATGAATGTGAGAAATTGATTAAAAAAGCACTTTTTTCAAAATGGCGGCTTTTCTGTTGGTTTTATCTCCATAGCAACCATTTTATGTTTTGTTCGTCTGAGGTCACCGAGCAGTTTGACGTCAAGATCATAATGATCGGAAAAAGTACACTTTGGATTACCTTAGCAACGGGGGGTTATTCACTAACCACGCCCACATTCCTTATTTGGTCATATTCTATGTTATTATGCCAGTTACAGCTTAAGTCTGGGGTCAACATATTAAAGTCCCATAGGAATGCATTGAAATATGAGCGTGTATTAAGACTACGCCACTTTACGAGCTCGCCACGCCCACGCCGTTCAAAATCTATAGCTTGTGACACCATTTTTCTTTTGCCAATGACTTCCCATTGATGCCAAAAGCGTTAGAAAACGATTGAAAAAAATCCCTACAAGTGATATGTGATTGAAGCTAATGCTAACGCTCGTTTTTTTGTAAATTCAAGATGTTAGCCACTTCCCAAGGTCAAAGGTCAACGAAACTTTAGGGGTTGTTGAAGACTCGTGCTAGCGGCCTATGGGTCAAATTTCGTGACAATCAGACAAACTAAAGTCTCGTTTCACCTCTCTGAAATCCCAAATTTTCAGATTTCGAAACAAAATGGCCGCCAAACCGTAGGTCGTGGAGCCATCCCATAATAATGTAAAAAATAGCCATGGTTATATCCAGCAAAGGTATGTTGGTTTCGTTTGCGAAATGCGAAATAAAAATTGAAATTGCTGAGTCAGCACTTTTTTTCGCGACGGTTTTTTGCGTACCAGAGGCGCATGGTACGCATCTCGGTTTCAAAAGTTATGTTGTTTCGTTCAGCTCGGGCCTCCGAACACGTGAACACCCGTTTTGTGCTATTTGGGCAAAATATGTTCGACCTAGCTAAAACAGTGTCTTTCGCGACCTCGCAACATGCACGCCATTTCATATTCTACAACTTCTAATTGCAACATTTTTCTCCCAGTAGGCTCCCATTAATGCCCAACTAAGTTACAAAACAGTCGATAAAACCCCCTAGGAGGTATTTCTTTTTGTAGCTCGTAGCAAACGTGCTTTTTTCGTTAATTTCAAGATGGCGGCAACTTCCCAAGGTCAAAGGTCAAGCAAACTTCTTGGGTGTTTGTAGTCTCCGGCTATGGACATGCTTGTGAAGTTTCGTGAAAATCGGACGAACAAAAGTGCCGGTTTCCCTTATTGTTGAAAAACGTGAAAAATGCCATTTTTCTGTTTTCGGCGCCACATTGCCGCCAAGGCGTGGGTTGTGTGGCCATCCCATAATAATTTCAAATGTCCTCGGGCTTATCCCCGACATGGTTCATTGGCCTTTTTTGGCGTTCTACGAAATATTTTTTTTTGGCCCCATAAGCGAAAATCGGCCCATTCATTTTTTTCGCGGAAATGCTCGCCGTGATGTCATCGTTTTGGGCGGGGTAACGCGCACTATGCCAAAAATTCATTTTCAATTTTCCCTACGTGTGGTGCGATTTTGAGGTACTTTTCGTTCATGTAGCGGGGGTGTAATTTTCGTTCAAAGGCGCAGAAATTTTACGTTTTTTCACTCTAAGCAAAAACAATATGGTCCTTGCAGTCAGTAGACTGCTGCTGCGGGCCATAATAAACTTCTAAATGATCTGTTTTATTATGGCCCGCAGCAGCAGTCTACTGACTGCAAGGACCATATTGTTTTTGCTTAGAGTCAAAAAACGTAAAAAGCCCCAAAAAGGCCTCAAAGAACCGGCCTAAGCCAAACGGACCCGACCAGTGTATAGCAGGACCAAACTACACACACACACACACACACACACACACACGAAAAAGTTCTTCTATATTAATTTTGCAATGTTTATTATGGCCCGCAGCAGCAGTCTCTACTGCAAGTTTTTGTTGCTTAGAGTCAAAAAAAAAGCTAAAAAGCCCAGAACGGGCCTCAAAGAAACGCTTAAGCCCAAACGGACCGACCAGTGTATAGCAGGACCAAAAATAGACACACACCACAAAGAACCCAGAGCAAAAACTTCTATATTGTTTCTGCAAGTGTTAACTATTATTATGGCCCGCAGCAGCAGTCTACTGACTGCAAGGACCATATTGTTTTTCGTTGAGTCAAAAAAACGTAAAAAGCCCCAAAAGGCCTCAAAGAACCGGCCTAAGCCCAAACGGACCCGACCAGTGTGTAGCACGACAAAAAACACACACAAAGACACACACACGCCTAAGAGCAAAAACTTCTATATTGTTTTTCGAATGTTTATTCTTATTATTATTTTTTCTTCTTTCTTACTGCCGCTTTAACTCAAAATTACACCCCCGCCAAATGAACGAATACCTCAAAATCGCACCACACCTAGGGAAAATTGTAAAATAATTTATTTTAAAGTGAACGGACGACCCCCCCAAACGATGACATCACGGCGAGCGTTCTCGCCAAAAAAATGAATGGGGAAAAAATCGATTATGGGGCCAAAAAAAAATATTTCGAAATACGCAAAAAAAGGCCAATGACCCGTGTCGGGGATAAGCCCAAGAACATTTGAAATCATTATGGGATGGCCAGACGACCCACGCCTTGGCTGCAATGTGGCGCCGAAAATTGAAAAATGGCGTTTTTCACGGTTTTCATCAATATGGGAAAACGACACTTTTGTTTGTCCGATTTTTGCGAAACTTCACAAGCATGTCCATAGCCGGAGACTACAAACACCCAAGAAGTTTGATTGACCTTTGACCTTGGGAAGTTGCCGCCATCTTGAAATTAACGAAAAAAGCACGTTTGCTACGAGCTACAAAAAGAAATACCTCTTAGGGGGTTTTATCAACTGTTTTGTGACTTAGTCGGGCATTAATGGGAACCTACTGGGAGAAAAATGTTGCAATTAGAAGTTGTAGAATATGAAATGGCGTGCATGTTGCGAGGTCGCGACGGACACGGTTTTAGCTAGGTCAAACATGTTTTGCCCGATTTGCCTAAAAGTGGTATTCACGCGTCCGGAGGCCCAAGCTGCACGAAATGACATAACTTACGAAACCGAAATGCGTACGGTGCGCCTCTGGTACGCAAAAAACCGTCGCGAAAAAAAGTGCTGACTCAGCAATTTCAATTTTTTATTTCGCATTTCGCAAACGAAACCAACATAGCTTTGTTGCATATAACCATGGCTATTTTTTACATTATTATGGGATGTCTCCCCACCGGTTTGGCGGCCATTTTGTTTCGAAATCTGAAAATTTGGGATGAGAGGAGGTGAAACGAACGTTTAGTTTGTCCGATAGTCACGAAATTTGACCACACGCCGCTAGCACGAGTCTTCAACAACCCCCAAAGTTTCGTTGACCTTTGACCTTGGGAAGTGGCAGAGATCTTGAATTTACGAAAAAACGAGCGTTAGCATTAGCTTCAATCACATTTCACTTGCAGAGACTTTTTTCAATCGTTTTCTAACGCTTTTGGCATCAATGGAAAGTCATTGGCAAAAGAAAAATGGTATCACAAGCTATAGATTTTGAACGGCGTGGGCGTGGCGAGCTCGCAAAGTGGCGTAGTGTTAATACACGCTCATATTTCAATGCATTCCTATGGGACTTTGATATGTTGATCCCAGACTTAAGCTGTAACTGGCAAAATAACATAGAATATGACCATATAAGGAATGTGGGTGTGGTTAGCGAATAACCCCCCGTTGCTAAGGTAATCCAAAGTGTACTTTTTCCGATCCTTATGATCTTGATGTCAAACTTCTCGGTGACCTCAGACGAACAAAACATAAAATGGTTGCTATGGAGATAAAACCAACAGAAAAGCCGCCATTTTGAAAAAAGTGCTTTTTTAATCAATTTCTCACATTCATCTCAGACCAGCTATACAGAAAGCGAAGGGATGGACTTAGGGTTCCACAGTGAGTGCTAAGCAAGTGAGTTCGGGGTCAAAGGTCACCGCCAAAGGCGGCAGTGGTGCGTAGGGGCGGGCGGCGGGGGCGGCGGCGGTGCGTGTGGCGAGCGGGGAGGGAGAGGGCGGGCTGCGAGGGGAGGGCTGGTTGCGGAGAGGGGAGGGCAGGCGGCGAGGGTTAGGGCGGGTAACGACTGCGGGCCATCCAACGCCGCTTGCGTTTAATTATGGCCCGCAGCAGCAGCTTACTGACTGCAAGGACCATATTGTTTTTCGTTGAGTCAAAAAAACGTAAAAAGCCCATAAAAGGCCTCAAAGTACCGGCCTAAGCCCAAACGGACCCGACCATGTGTAGCATACAAAAACACACACAAAACACACACAGCCCTAGGAGCAAAACTTCTATATTGTTTCTGCAATGTTTATTCTTATTCTTCTTCTTTCTTTCTGCGTCTTTGAGCGAAAATTTGACCCCGCACATGAACGAAAAGTACCTCAAAATCGACCACACGTAGGAAAATTGAAAATGAATTTTTGCATAATGCGCGTTACCCCCCCCAAAGCGATGACATCACAGGGGGCGTTTCCGTAAAAAAAAATGAATGGCCGAAAATCGTTTTGGGGCCAAAAAAAAATATTTCGAAAACGCAAAAAAAGGCAATGACGCGTGTCGGGGATAAGCCAAGAACATTTGAAATCATTATGGATGGCCAGACGACCCACGCCTTGGCGCAATGTGGCGCCGAATACTGAAAAATGGCGTTTTTCACGGTTTTCATCAATATGGGAAACCAGCACTTTTGTTCGTCCGATTTCGCGAAACTTCACAAGCATGTCCATAGCCGGAGACTACAAACACCCAAGAAGTTTGATTGACCTTTGACCTTGGGAAGTTACCGCCATCTTGAAATTAACGAAAAAAGCACGTTTGCTACGAGCTACAAAAAGAAATACCTCCTAGGGTTTTATCGACTGTTTGTAACTTAGTTGGGCATTAATGGGAACCTACTGTGAGAAAATGTTGCAATTAGAAGTTGTAGAATATGAAATGGCGTGCCTTTGGCGAGGTCGCGAAAGACACGTTTTAGCTAGTCGAACATATTTTGCCCGAATAGCGCAAAATGGGGTCACGCTTCGGAGGCCGAGCTACGAAAAACAACATAACTTTTGAAACCGAGATGCGTACCATGCGCCTCTGGTACGTAAAAAACCGTCGCGAAAAAAAGTGCTGACTCAGCAATTTCAATTTTTTATTTCGCATTTTGCAAATGAAACCAACATACCTTTGCTGGATATAACCATGGCTATTTTTTACATTATTATGGGATGGCTCCACGACCTACGGTTTGGCGGCCATTTTGTTTCGAAATCTGAAAATTTGGGATTTCAGAGAGGTGAGACGAGACTTTAGTTTGTCCGATTGTCACGAAATTTGACCCACATGCCGCTAGAATGAGTCTTCAACAACCCCTAAAGTTTCGTTGACCTTTGACCTTGGGAAGTGGCCAACATGTTTAATTTACAAAAAAATTAGCGTTAGCATTAGCTTTAATCACATTTCACTTGTAGGAATTTTTAGCAATCGTTTCCTAACGCTTTTAGCATCAATGGGAAGTCAATGGCAAAAGGAAAATGGTATCACATGCTATAGATTTTGAACGGCGTGGGCGTGGCGAGCTCGCAAAAGTGGCGCAGTCTTAATACACGCTCATCTTTCAATGCATTCCTATGGGACTTTAATATGTTAATCCCAGACTTAAGCTGTAACAGCCATAATAACATAGGACATGACCATATAAGGAATGTGGGCGTGGTTAGTGAATAACCCCCCGTTGCTAAGGTAATCCAAAATGTACTTTTTCCGATCCTTATGATCTTGATGTCAAACTGCTCGGTGACTTCAGACGAACAAAACATAAAATGGTTGCTATGGAGATAAAACCAACAGAAAAGCCGCCATTTTGAAAAAAGTGCTTTTTTAATCAATTTCTCACATTCATCTCAGACCAGCTATACAGAAAGCATAGGGAGGGACTTAGGGTTCCACAGTGAGTGCTAAGCAAGTGAGTTCAGGTCAAAGGTCGCCGTCACACAAAACATAAAATGGTTGCTATGAAGATAAAACCAACAGAAAAGCCGTCATTTTAAGAAAAAGTGTTTAATACTCGCTCATATTTCAATGCATTGCTATGAGACTTTAATATGTTGAATCCAGGCTTAAGTTGTTAAAGGCATAAAAACATAGAAGATGACCATATAAGGAATGTGGGCGTGGTTAGTAAATAACCTCCGTTAAGGAAATCCAAACATTACTTTTGCCGATCCTCATGATGTTGACGTCAAACTGCTCGGTGACCTCAGACGAACAGAACATAAAATGGTTGCTATGGAGATAAAACCAACAGAAAAGCCACCATTTTAAGAAAAAGTGTTTAATACTTGCTCATATTTCAATGCATTGCTATGAGACTTTAATATGTTGAACCCGGGCTTAAGCTGTAAAAGGCATAATAACATAGAAGATGACCATATAAGAAATGTGGGCGTGGTTAGTAAATAACCTCCGTTGCTAAGGAAATCCAAAGATTACTTTTGCCGATCCTCATGATGTTGACGTCAAACTGTTCGGTGACCTCAGACAAACAAAACATAAAATGGTTGCTATGGAGATAAAACCAACAGAAAAGCCGCCATTTTAAGAAAAAGAGTTTAATACTTGCTCACATTTCAATGCATTGCTATGAGACTTTTAATATGTCGAACCCGGGCTTAAGCTGTAAAAGGCATAATAACATAGAAGATGACCATATAAGGAATGTGGGCGTGGTTAGTAAATAACCTCCGTTGCTAAGGAAATCCAAAGATTACTTTTGCCGATCCTTATGATGTTCACGTCAAACTGTTCGGTGACCTCAGACGAACAGAACATAAAATGGTTGCTATGGAGATAAAAACAACAGAAAAGCCGCCATTTTAATATAAAATGTTTAATACACGTTCATATTTCAATGCATTGCTATGAGACCATAATACGTTGAACCCAGGCTTAAGCTGTAAAAAGCATAACAACATAAAAGATGACCATTTAAGGAATGTGGGCGTGGTTAGTAAATAACCTCCGTTGCTAAGGAAATCCAAAGATTACTTTTGCCAATCCTTATGATGTTGACGTCAAACTGTTCGGTGACCTCAGACGAACCAAACATAAAATGGTTGCTATGGAGATAAAACCAACAGAAAAGCCGGCATTTTAATATAAAATGTTTAATACACGCTTATATTTAAATACATTGCTATGAGACTTTAATACGTTGAATCCAGGCTTAAGCTGTAAGAGGCATAATAACATAGAAGATGACCATATAAGGAATGTGGGCGTGGTTAGTAAATAACCTCCGTTGCTAAGGAAATCCAAAGATTACTTTTGCCGATCCTTATGATGTTGACGTCAAACTGTTCGGTGACCTCAGACGAACAGAACATAAAATGGTTGCTATGGAGATAAAAACAACAGAAAAGCCGCCATTTTATATAAAATGTTTAATACACGTTCATATTTCAATGCATTGCTATGAGACCATAATACGTTGAACCCAGGCTTAAGCTGTAAAAAGCATAACAACATAAAAGATGACCATTAAGGAATGTGGGCTGGTTAGTAAATAACCTCCGTTGCTAAGGAAATCCAAAGATTACTTTTGCCAATCCTTATGATGTTGACGTCAAACTGTTCGGTGACCTCAGACGAACCAAACATAAAATGGTTGCTATGGAGATAAAACCAACAGAAAAGCCGGCATTTTAATATAAAATGTTTAATACACGCTTATATTAAATACATTGCTATGAGACTTTAATACGTTGAATCCAGGCTTAAGCTGTAAGAGGCATAATAACAGAAGATGACCATATAAGGAATGTGGGCGTGGTTAGTAAATAACCTCCGTTGCTAAGGAAATCCAAAGATTACTTTTGCCGATCCTTATGATGTTGACGTCAAACTGTTCGGTGACCTCAGACGAACAGAACATAAAATGGTTGCTATGGAGATAAAACCAACAGAAAAGCCGGCATTTTAATATAAAATGTTTAATACACGCTTATATTTAAATACATTGCTATGAGACTTTAATACGTTGAATCCAGGCTTAAGCTGTAAGAGGCATAATAACATAAAAGATGACCATATAAGGAATGTGGGCGTGGTTAGTAAATAACCTCCGTTGCTAAGGAAATCCAAAGATTACTTTTGCCGTTCCTTATGATGTTGACGTCAAACTGTTCGGTGACCTCAGACGAACAGAACATAAAATGGTTGCTATGGAGATAAAACCAACAGAAAAGCCACCATTTTAAGAAAAACTGTTTATTACACGCTCACATTTCAATGCATTGCTATGAGACTTTAATACGTTGAATCCAGGCTTAAGCTGTAAAAGGCATAATAACATAGAAGATGACCATGTAAGGAATGTGGGCGTGGTTAGTAAATAACCTCCGTTGCTAAGGAAATCCAAAGATTACTTTTGCCGATCCTCATGATGTTGACGTCAAACTGTTCGGTGACCTCAGACGAACCAAACATAAAATGGTTACTATGGATATAAAACAAACAGAAGAAAATATACATTTTAGATTACATATATTTAATTTTGTTATATTCAATTCTGAGAAAAATCTGCTAAGCAACATAGAGTTGAAATATTCTCATCTTTTTTGAAAAAACAATTTACTTTGATGTTTCATGTCAAAGTCAAATAATTTTCAAAGACACCGCAGGGAGTTGAACCCCATCTAGCTGAAGCCAGAGTACCAACTACCAGTGTCTTTTGCTTTTTTGACTGAACATGGAAGGCAAAGCAAAACCCGTACTCCAACCAGCATGTGACTTCACATTGTTAAGTCTATTTGGACTAATTTTTTACAGTAAAAAAAACAACATTACAAATTGTCGCTTTTGTGTCACATGCTTGTTGAAATACAGTAAAAGAAGCCAAACATTTCATAACATGAACATTTACAAGGCAAGATGATTTTTTGTTTTTTTTTGTTTTTTATAAGATGAAATTTTAAAATGAACGCATGCAAGGGAAAAACTTAAAAACCTAATTATAAGAAAATTCACACTTGGACCCTCATCATACGTCATCAAGATGGCAATTTCCTCTCAGACCAGTCGCATCTTCCCCAACCAAAAACCCTAGAGTGACACAGATGAACGCAAAAAAAAGGAGAACCACCTCATAGCCTTCAACTCAGGAGATCTCACAGAGTTTAAACATGCTCAATATAACAGTATACAGATGACAACCATCCCTGCGGTACTCAGACGACGACCATCCCTGGCTTCACCAGGGGAGAAAAACAATTGCAATAAACACCAGGCTGTGTCCAGCAGAAAACTTCACCCCTCATGCTGCACTGAATGAACAAAGGATCCCCTCGTGGTCACTGAAGTAAATTTGACTGACCACGGCCTTTACACTAAATTTGTCTGTTTTAACATAAACATGATCTATAATTGTTTCCCCCCTCTCTGTTGTGGGAGAAGTGACATGCTGAATGAAACCTCTGTGTGTCATTAAGTTACAAATTGAAGAGGACTTCAGGATGTCGTCATTAAAATCTCCCATCACCACAATTGTTGTACTTTTAGTTTCAAGCCAAATCACCAAATCCTGTAGGTGGGATCTAAACAGCACTACAGGGTAGGAGGGGGGGCGATAAACTATTGCTATGGCCAAATCTAGAGCCAGACTCCTGTAAATGACACACTCCAAATTAAGGTCTGGCTTCTCCAAAATTTCATAGTCTCCTCCGTCCACACAGTAGATACCAACACCACCATGTTGCTGACCCCTCAGCCCAACCAATGCTGGGTTGGTACCACTGTAAGATAGACCTCGTGGACGGCTGTGGAAACTATAGCCGTCAATTTGGACAGCGTGTAAGTCCGAATAAGGGGTCAGCCATGTCTCTGTCACAGCAATGCAGTTAAGCTGCAGCTGCTGTGTGCAGTGGGCCAGATAAGAGACATGTCTGGTCAGTCCCTGAACATTCAGCAGGAAAACATTGAAAGAAGATGGATCACATCTTCTTTCATCAGTCAGGAGGGGGGGCATCTTCTCCAGAGCAGCCTTCGCATGTTTATTGCAATAAATAGACTTTTCTTTAAAATCCCGAATAATTAACCCCTGAATCGTCCGAACTCGACTAACAGCAACATAAACCTGACCGGCGGAAAAGATCTTTTTAAACGAAACTACCGCCTCATCAACAGTCAGGCCCTGAACTTTGTGGACGGTACACGCCCATGCCAGTTTGAGTGGGAACTGTCGCCTCACCCCCCCTTTGTTGTTTACCCGCTCTTCCTCGGGCTCTATGGCAGTGGAACCAGGCAAGTCGGCTTTGGCACATGTTCTCCGAGATATTTTTCCAATTTCCCCGTCATCAAATTTAACATAAATGTATTTTGGAAAACCCCTATCTTTATGCATTTCAATGTGGGTGACTATGCCGCATGCCCCATTTACCAATCCATCGGTGATGTCTAAATTTTTGCACAACATCACACGTGCGTTCACGCCCAAGAGCAGCTTCTCTTCCAAACAGCTGTTCTTGACTTTTTTATGATGCCCACTCATCAGTTCCAGTTTCCCTGTTTCTTTACTTGGAATGAAATCCTCTGCGCTAATCTCAAAATAATCTTCACATATAGATTTTAGCTGCTCCAAGTTGTGTGCAAAAACTTGGGCATTTGTGGGGAAAATGTGCAAAGCCGTGCTGCCCTCACCCGTTTCACGCTGTTTCAGCATTTGCACATCACCAGCTAACAATTTGGTCTCTTTGGAACGCGTCCTAATTCTATTTAACATCTGTGCAAATGCTTGGTCTTTCTGCCGGACGATCTCTTTCAGTTCTACCACTTTGAAGAACGTGGACCACAAATTTACATCTGATGTTTCCGCATAAAGTGGTTTCCCTTTAACGGGAGGCAACTGATAGAAATCTCCGACAGCAATTATTGAAACTTTTCCAAAAGGCGAAAAGTCGCCTGTCTGTTTAATTTGTCGCAGTCTGCCGTGGATGTAGGTCAAAAGTCTGTGGTCCACCATGGAAATTTCATCAATGATCAAAATTTGTAAATCATGATATTTAACGCGCATAGAATTTACTTTGTCCTCACCCAGAGGACAGTACGGCAGACGGGTATCTTTACCGATTCCAAATGTTGTGTGAATTGTCGCTGCCTTAAGACTATAGGCAGCGATCCCAGTGGGGGCGGTGAGCAGAACTGAGATGGAGTCCGGTTGGAGACACAGAGGTGACAGCAACCTCGTGGCCTCGTACTGGATTGCTCTGATCAAGTGGCTTTTTCCAGTCCCTGCACCGCCTGTAACGAACATGTGCAGAGGATCTGGGTTCTGACCAGCCACTTTCTGCAGACACCACTCTCTGACATAAAAAAAGGTGGAGAGCTGCAGCTCATTCAAAGAACTAATCAGCAACAGCCCCTCCTCCCTACTAAGACCTGGACTCCTTTCCAGGTGAGCAGGCTCAGCACGGAGAGCATCCAGATCTGGAATCTCTGGATTCTGATCTTCCCCCACCTCTCTATGCTCCGACTGTCTCTCCTGCAGCTCCTGAGCACACTCTCTCTGCTCTAATTGTGCTCCGGGGGCCAACATGTCCCATGCAGCTTCCAGAATCTCTGCATCCGTAAGTTCGGCCTGGGCCAGCTCTAACGCTTCGGCTTCAAGCTCGAACTTCTCCCGGTTCCTATCTACAACACTTTCAACAGTGTATTCGCCGCTTCTAAGACGCACCGTACCCTTTTCATAGAAATCTTGATAGAATTTGAAATCCTGCGGTTTCAAGTCGTCGTCCGTGCGATACGGGAGGAATAATTGAAGAATGCTCAAATGAAACCGCTCTGGATTTTTCATTTCGGAAAAGCGCGCATAACGGACGACTGCTGGTTGGGTACGAGTGCGCTTTACAATCAAGCCGGAATTATTGCGGAGTTCAATCGCATTTTTACACTTTTCATGCTGTCGATAGCGCATAACTAGCTGATGCTCACATATCATCAAAATTCTTGGTTGATTGGCCTGTTTTGTACCTATCGACGATGTTGAGCATATCACACTGGGTTCCTGACTCACCCTGCTCCTGCAGAACAGCCAGTGGTTTGCTCATTCTCTCGAGATTTTGTCCCCGGTTGGAATGAATACTACTTTTCGACTACCTTCTTTTAGGTGGCATGTTGGCCAATCTGTAAACGGCTTCTTGACGCTGAACGCGTCGCGATTATGTAAGTAGACGTTCGTGCCTAATTTTCTTCAGTGACTCTTTTGCACTGGCGTTTCCTTTTTCCGCTTCTTTTTGGGCGTTCCTTAACAACAGACCCATTTCGCGCTCTTCTTTTGAAATGTACGAAATTATGTACACGACGCAGGCGTAAGCATCAACGATGTATTGTATGTCCATGTTTGCATTCCAACATTTTAACAGGGACTTGTTGTACGGGTTGATCCAGATTTCATTTTTATCTCTTTTTAGGACGACTTTTCTTTTTTCTATTACACGGCCTGAACAGACTTTCATATATATCCTGGTCAATTTGGAAAATGTTCAAAGATCTGTTCCAGGGTGTCAAATTTGGATTTCTCGTCGAAGATCTCCTTTGTAATGTCGATCAATGCTTCTGCTGCCATCTCGGCTTCTCGCTTCCTAATCACGATTTGCCAGCAGATGCACTCATCTTTTACTTTATCCCCCACCTCCGCCGATCTGATTTGGGGTCCGAACATTTGGGACATTTCAGCTTCTTTTCTTCGTCAATATAACAAATGTTCGGTTCGGCCGGAGCTGTTCTGGGAAAGTTGAGCGCACATGTTTTCCCCCCCTTTTTACATGATTTGTGGTGGCTCCTGGGAGTGCGCTGCTGAACAGACAGTACAATCTCTGCCAGCACCTCATCATCACAAAGGAATCTCGCAGGTCACATATTTATCAATAAATGCACTAGCAAGCTCAAACCGTCGCCTTCCCTATTCGTGGGGCCTCCTCCAACCAGAACAAAGCATGAACATGAGGGGACACCCCCGCTGCTGGACTCCAATCCTATAAAAGTAATCGATAATTTTTCCTATTGGATTGGCGGGAGACAGCAGAACCTCCCTGAGGAAACAATGCCAGCGGAAGTCAAACATGCGTGCTGCCGTCACGCTGTTCCGCCGCAACAAATCACAGCGGTCCGTCCAATCCAACTGGTCAGCTGTTTGGGTTCTCCCCTCCTGTCTTAACACAGTGTCGAGGAGATTTTTCCATCTCATATCGGCAGAAGAAAATGAGCAAAACCAGACAGGAATACCCAGCTGACGAACACATGCTAACAAATCCTTCTGTGTGGCCTGCCAAAATGCCGGAGTGCCTCGAATAGGCCGGAGAAAACAATAGCCCTGGTCCACCTCCAACAGCTTCTTCAGAGACTTCTCGGAACGTGCATCGGCACTTACGCTTTCAGATGCACCTCCGGTCTTCTCTTTACGAAGAGCCACAGACACACTACACACAACCTTCTCCACCTCCGACATGTACTGTGCAAAGAAGATGTATTCAACGTTCTGTGCAAACCTACCGTCAGCATGGAGGATCCTGTTGTTAAAATACCGCGAAAGAGACAATTTATGCTTCCTAATTTCATGATAAACGTTTTTTGCCGTCGGGAAAAATTACAGGGAAGCATTTAGCTTCATTTTCCCGATCAGATAATAGTCGGACCGGATTATTACCTTCTGCCGGGGCCAAATTCAAAATGTCCTCAAAATACTGATCTAGGACTTCTTGGCCGATGTCCACTGGAAACAGAGCAGAATCCTGGAACATGCAATGAGTCTGTCTGTCATGGAGAAGCTCATCTTCTCCATCATCGGCCACTTCCTCTTTTTTGTCCGCCTTGTTTTCTACCTCTTTTTGATTCTCGTTTCCTAATTCTTCTTTACAAAAGTCATTGAGCCAAGATTCATTAAACTCTATGTCTTTATAGTACTGGTTATTTTGTTTCAAATACTGCAAGGCCCGCCTAATGTGCATGGTATCTACAAACTGATACTCATAATGACCTTTGTAAGTCAATTTACGTTTTAATTTAACACGCAACAAAGATCCTTCCATGTCAGACCGAGGCAGCACATTAGTTGTTTGCACTAAGTTGGCAGGAACACATGTGATTGGACCGTGAATTCCATTTTGTCCACCTTTAGGCAAAGCAAGCATCTTCATGAATGGTATGTGCAGTGCAATCAGATGCTGCTCTAAACTATTTAAACACGCCAACTCTGGTGGGACAGGATGAACCTTCAACTTATTACCGACCCACTCAGGCGGGGTCTGACCTCTCTTTAACTTGGAGTCACAGCTGTGGCAAATCCACAGAGCGCTCCGAGCTGTCCCCAATAAAAAACACGGACTCTCACAGTCCCTGTTGCAGCAGTGCAGGTAGTCCTCACTAATGCACCGATCTGCAATCTCGGCCATCTGTGCAGTTTTGCTGTACGTCTCTCTGACACACAGCAGAACCTGATGACGGAACAGAAGTCTGTTGCACACGGAGCAAACAAACTCTGGACCATGTTCCACCTTTTTTAGGAAGCCCTTCATGACTTCCTGAAAACACTGTGGCGTATTTTTTGACAACTGCCTCTTTAATTTTATATTATCTACGACACGCTTCCTGAACACAGGATTTTCTCTATATTTGCTTTTGCTTTTGATCTTTTTTTGGATTCGGTGAGATTCATCTTTCCAGTATTTTTTCTTGCTGAATGCTTTCAATGTTGTCCTGAATGTTAAATCCCGACGATATTTTTGTATGCTCAGAGCTTTCTTAATGCTCCTGTAGGTTACATCTTCTCTATATTTTGCTTTTCTTTTGGTTTGAATTTCCTTCATTACATCCAGATATTTAGCTTTTGCTTTTGACTTTACCATTTCTCTATAAACCTCATTTTCTGTGTATCTCTGTTTTAGTCGTCTCTTATTTGTTGTCTTTATTTTTTGTTTGTAACTTGCATTCATTAAATATTTATTTTGTATGATTTGCTTCAACATTTCTTTTTTGTTTTCACTGTAAATTTTTCCCTTATACTTTTTTGCCATTTCACTTCTTTTTTGGGATAGAAAGTGTTTGGAAGCAAATTGTCTACATTTGCTCTCATTGTCAATAGTTACATTTCCATTTGTCAAACTAATGTCACCTTTCTCATAAGAACGCAAGCAGTGAGTTTTTGAGTTTATGTTGGCAGACGCGCAACAGCCAACACATTGACTCTTTGGATCCTTAACGCAGATAACGTTTTCAAAATGCACACCACTACAATTTTGGATATATATTCCTTTTTCTGATGACTGTCTCCCATTGCTTTTATGCCTAAGCCATCGGCCATCAAACAAAACAAACACACTTACTCCCAATAAATCCGCTGTAGCTTGAATTTCTATATCTGTGGCCCAAACACTAACGAAACGCATTCTAGATTTGTTGATGTAATCAGCCACAGAGGAGAACTCCCGCCCAATAACCCAGCTATATTGATCAGGGTTATTTTCCATATGTTTAACAATGGCTAACCGAATTTTTCTGTGAGCGTTTTGCGATCCGCTCACAGCCTGGGAGATGGCCCGAAAGTAACAGTTCCCATCTCCCACTATGCTTTCGTTGGTGCAGGGTGGCCCTAATAAACCAATTGGAGAGGAAACTGGGGCATTAAACTTTTGGAACTCAATCCCTAAGATTGAGCACAGAGCCTGGCAAACATCACGACTTAAAGGATTAAAGTAAAATGTTTCCTGCTCAGGCTCACTAGTAAAAATTACATCCAGTTCCTTCACAGCAACATCCTCTAATTTTGATTTTTTAACGCTTTCTTCATATGGGCCTTCAAGATTACCTGTTACGACTATTTTTCGTTTTGTTGCTGTTGTTTTGGATTCCTGTGTGATGTCTATGTTAGTATCATTAAAGAGGCCATCTTTGCAGAGTTTGAGGGAGCTACTTCCTGAAGGGCTTCCTAGGAAAGGGTGAAACTCTTCAGAAACAGAAAAAATAACACCAACAATTTCAAAAAGAGTAAACCGAATCCCTTTGACTAACCTCTGCAGGTAGTCATGAACATCCTCCACAGAATAAAAAAAGAACAATGCTAGTACCATTGGGAGCCCTCATCCCGTCAGCATCCCGAGAATGGGAGTCTATTAAAGCCCAGCGTCCATTCTCAGCAATGACGGCACACGTATTCTCACACAGTGTCAGCAGACATGTGTTGAACTGTGCCGTCATCCGAACTAAAGCCTCCTTCAGGGGAACTAACACACCATCATCTATTAACTCACCCGAATTTACGCAAACATCGCCGCTAACAACTTCCCCAAAAACACACGATAACTCCACCCCCTCAACCACTGCTTGATTTGGCAGGTCAGTCACTCTCAGAGAACCTGCCGAGTCAGTGATCTTGTTCTGTCTCAGCAGATCAGAGTAAACCTGATCTCCAGCAAGCAGCACAGAATCTAAATCACTGCTTTCCCACAGAAACACACTTTTAACAGTGTGTTTCGCAGCAGCAACCAAAGAGATGGCCATGCATTGTCGCCCAGCGTTCTCCCCAAAAAGCTCACTGCCCTGATGAAAAGATCCTCTGATGCTGTTGAACTTTAACGTACCAACAGCAGGAACCTGTGCAGAAACTTGAACTTCAGAGGTTTCCAACTCAACGTCCAAGGAGCCAAATGTGATACCATCCTCTGAACTTGAGACTGGCAAAACCACAAAACTTGAACTGTCCGGAGCAGGGACCATCTCACAGTCATCATCCAAGCCAAACGTAATGATGGGGTCCATGTGTGGCTGAAGCTGACAGCAAATGCAGGAAGGAGAACAGCTCTTACCTTTGCTGATCTTCTTACCTGGGGGAGCAGGCCGTCCACGCTGCTGCTGGTCCTTTAGGAAAGGAAGAGAAAAAAAAGACATGTCATTGATAAATAAATGTACATTTCCTTCTATAACATAGCCTAAACAATAAATACACTTAAACTCAATATCATAAATGCTCATTAAAAGAATTTTAGCTTTTGATCATACTTCCCCACGAATCATGTCTCTTACTAAAGGAGCACACAACAAAAGGTTAAGTAGGAAGACAAAACATAATATGTTAAACTTAAAATCACTCCTACAGACAATATTGGGCCCCCCTCCTCTCACCTGGTCCACGGGCCGGTCCATCCCCTCGTCCTTGGTAGGTGACCTCGGTGTCACCCCCACACGGCCCTGGACAGAAACATGATATGTATTTAATATTACACTCTTTACAATAAACTACATGCTGAATCATTTTAACAGAGTAAAACTACAAAGTCAGCATACCTGGGCAGGAACCCTCTCCCTCCTGGCACGCCTGGCAGGTGACGGCTGGGGTTTCACCTCCACGTGCTCGGGACCCTCCGTCTTAGAGAAACACAGAACAACACATAATCACGTATTATCAAATGCATCAATTAAAAAAAAAAAAAAAAAAAAGAATCCGTTGTGGACCAGTTTTTGCCTCCACAACACTTCAATGTGTGATATTCTTACCTGGCGCCTGGGGGCAGCCCTCTGGGATGCAGCCACAGTCCTCTGGCGACGCCTGGCACGAGACGTCTGAGAAACAGCCACAGATACAGAACAAAAATGATTTAGAGGCAGTTAAAAAAAAAAAAAAGAAAAAAAAATATGCTCAGCTGTATCAAGAAGCAACAGTTACCTTGTTCCCAGCGGGAACAGGCATTTCAGCTCCTGCACAGTCCAGATCTGAAGGATAAAACTTATCCAACAAAGCCAGAATGGCAGGGCTGAAGCGCACGGGCGACGCCGGGAGAGGAGCAGGCTGTGGAGAAAAAAACAAAAATTGTAATCACATGGACAGAGCACAAACATGACCTCTCAAGTCTTCTTTTTTCTAATGACTGACCTGCTCCAATCCTCGCCCACGCCACGATGCCAGAGGAGAGTGGTCAGCACCCGAAGGACTGGCTTTCTGTAGAGAAAAAGGAGAGAAAATTTGTTAGACATTTTTACCAGACTCTCTGTTGGACCACCGACCTGACCGGCGCATTCTGCTTCTGGTCTGGGCTTCAGGAAACTGTGTTTACCGCTCCCCTTGAACACATTGACAGGTTAAAACAGACAAAAGGATTTGTATCATTTGTATGAAATGAGCTGATGCATACCTTGGGGTTACTAACCTTGCAAGTCCACTCAAAAGGGTTGGTTGGACGAGGTGACACAGAGTGCCCCCTCACAACCACCTTAGGAGTGACCTGCCGGGCGACAGGCCGGGGCGACGCAGGAGGAGGAGCCTGGACGACCGGCTCCACCAGCTGCAGGGAGGAGTACTCCCAGAGCAGTGAAGCCAGCACGACCATTCCTCCATCATCACTCAGGTGGACCTGGGGCACATTTAAAAAAAAAAAAAAAAAAAAATTGCTTTGAGACTTTTTGTGCTGTGAAAGTCTTTCAGCATAAAATACAATCAGTGCTGTCAACTTACCCCGTCACGGGCCCACAAGGCCAAGCGGTCCAAGCTGAAGTGCTCAGCAACAGAAAGGTATTTAACCCCTGTAGAGAAATGAGTTAGTGAAATGTTCCCACAGTGAAGAATCTAGATTACAAACACAAAAGAAATTAGTACTATACCCATCTGTGCCGCCACCCGGTGGAAGTCCTGGCGAAGGAAGGTCTGCAGGTCCACTGGCACGGTCAGGCGCGGCGGGAAGTCCAGGACGAAGAGCTGGGAAAACAGTCCCACAAACAAACCAGAGTTGGCTGGAGTGCTCACACTTTGTGGTGCAGCCTCTCCTTCAGAGGTGTCTCTTTATCATGCAGTGTTAAAAACACAGTTACCTTGGACCACTTGGACTGGAGCAGGGTCAGGAGCCGCCGGAAGTCCTGGGCCGCCTCGGGAAGGGTCCGGCTCGCCGTCAGGTTGTTGCTGGGGGCGAGAAGACACACAAGATCGGGGGTACGAGCAATCTTTGCGTGACTGACCTCGGTGTACAGCTCGGCTGCACTGGCGCCAGGTGTGGACATGAACCCGAAGGTCACGCCCCCACCCGCCGGCATCCGGACGATCCCGTCCACCAGGGCCCGAAGGTGGGAGTCTCCGACCACCAGGACGAACTGAAACAACACACAGTTGTTATTGCAATAACTTAAATGTCCACAATCGTGAGTACACTACGTAACCATATTTCACTGATTTTTTTACCTTCTCCCCGTGAGACTCCGGTGGAACAAGGCATTTATGGCTCCGACCGGTGGCAGCAGAGATGGGCCATCTCCGTACGGGATGCCTACTCCCAGTGCCGGAGCCTGGGAAGCACAAAAGCAGCAAACACGGCGCGATTTAGATCACAAATACATGCCTCATCTCAGAAAAGATTTGGGAGCAGAATAAAAAGTGCTGATAACTTACGGGAGCTCGGAGCACTCGGGCTTGGATGGCCGTCGGGGGACCGGTCCATGGGGCGGAAGTTCCTGGCTCGGTTCCTCCGGTGCGCCTTGCCCCTCGCCATCTGCAAACAGATCATAAACACACATACACAAAAAAAAAAGAAAGAAAAGAAAAAAAAACAGAAAAAAAAAACATTTAGTATAAAATAATATTCAGACAGGTGCATAATAAAGCCTCTATTGTCTCAGGCATGCTGATGACGTCCAAGTACTCACAAAAGAAGCAGGGCGGGGCTGATTAGACTGGGTCAAAAAACAAGTTTTTAAACACAACAAATACAGCAGGGTGGTGACGGAACATAACTTTGAATAACTCACAAGATATTCCATCTCTCATGCTATAGTCTCAACATTCTAGAGAAATACAACATAAATATACATTACAGAGCTGAACTTAGAGGCAGGAATCCTAAAAAATCACCTTGGTCGCTTATAGAATTGTGTACGTAGTCCTGTAAACCCAGAGCTGGCTATCTGGCTAAAAATAATGGCAATAGGTTTAATCTATTGGCTATATCTATATTAAAAGTAAGCTAATGCAGACAATCCATTCTACTTCTACTTGGTGTTTAGAGGGAAATCGCAGAGTTGAATCGCATTTAAATGTATATAAAAATGTATATAGTAGTGCAATAAAGCCACAATGATCTGTTTGATTTGGCTTTTCTAGCATTTTTATTTTTCTACTTTCAAATATAGCAAACACTTTAAGTTAAATAATAGCTTACAAAAATATAGAAGCCCACAGATAAAGCAATACATACACCACATAAAAACATTAACATAAATCCACTCAACACATAAAAACCCTCACATAGCAGCAGCACACACTCAGCAGGTTGCCAAACTAACTCTTAGAAGTCTCAAAAACTCACATCTAGGGACAACTTACAGATACTGGTTGACCCATGAAATATGATTTTGGACAGTGGGCATCTGGAGAAAAGCCATACATGTACAAAGAGAAAATGCAAACACCACTATTTTTTGCTTTTTGTTAGAATTCACCACCATGCAGCCATTTTGTTCACAAACAACTAGTAATCATACATTTTACATTCGAAAATAGCCAACTTTGCTACTATTATCAACCTAATTACACCTCACAATCCAACATCCAGCTTCATAATAATAAGAATTCACACAAACACAGTTTCTTTCTGGGTCATAGCTGCTTTGATCTCAGATTTCAGCTCAGTATTTTTAAATATTGATTACGAGATAGAAAAAGAACAACGAGCGCTGAACAATGAAAGAAAAACGTGACAAAAAAAAACAACAAAAGTTAACAAGCTGCCCACTAGACTCCACTCGAGTTCAAACTACAGCCAGTGAGATCTGCATCCAGCTCCCCCCTCAACCGATAGCCACGAAGCACCTCTCAGCTAACCCATTTCAAATAAACGTTCATCAAACACGCCAAGCCTAAACCATTATAGCCATTATACAGTGTACAGCCCGCGGGAAAAACTTGTAAGAACGAAGCTAGACTTTTAAGCAGATTTCTCGGTGAACCTTACGGCTAAAGCTAGCTAGCAAGCTAGCCGTCTTGCTAGCTTCACAAGACGGCACAGTCCTTTGATGTTACAGTAATCCACCACAAAAGCGACTCCGACGAAAATCACCATCAATTCCACAAATAATACACTCATTTACACAGCAGCACGAAAATCACGAAGCACAAACATTGTTTTCAAAAATACTCTTGAGCATTTAGGCTAAACAACAGACTTACCTCGACGTCTAGATGTTCAGTCCGGGTCAAAGATGGCGCCTGCAGAAACAGAGAGGGGGGAAGGGCGTACAGAAAACTCACGGAAAAACAGAGATAAAAGTTAACCCTGTTTGGTCCGAGTGTCCTCCGGGCAGAAGAAATCCTCCGATGAGCACAGCATAGTGATGGGACGAGCAACACTGGTGCGTCAGCACTGTGCCGAGTGCACAAGTGTAAAACCCCGTATCGGTGCGTGTATCGCTTTAACAAAAAACCGCGTGACCGATACAGGAAGTGTATCGTTTGGATGTGCCGGCGCCAAATTGTGTTTATAAGGAAACGAACTGCATCAACATGTCGTGGGTTTGTTGTGTGGAGAGTAAACTGTGTATTGTGCCTTTTGGAGTTTTTGCATTGCATTGCTCATGGACCGTTGTAGGAAATTTTCCCAAGTCTGGAATAATTTTGATCTTTTGACGCCGAATAAGGTAAATCTTTTACTCCTTTGGCCATTGTTTGCCGTTAGTTCTCAATTCAGTGTTTCTACTCTTTTCTATTAAGAGGTTTGATTTCTTTTCAGACTTTCAATTAACTTTTTGTTTTATTGTAGGTGAAGTGTCGGCTCTGCTCAACTGAATTGTCTTACATCAATAAGAGCACGTCATCAATGCTGAGGCATTATAGAGCTCGGCATGGCAATGAAGAGTCGGGAGTCACTCCTGCTGTGAGTACCCCAGGTATGATGAAATTCTCACAAACTTTTAATTTTCATAAATACTTTATTACACACAACATGCTTTGTGTAACTCTGCAATATTATTTGCAAAATTACATTCCTTTGACAAGCTTTAAACAAAATATTTATTTTTGGCTTCCAGTTCCTAACAAGCAAGCGTTGGATGAGGCTGTGGTCAACATGATCATCAAAGACTGTCAGCCACTCACCCTTGTAGAAAATGAGGGATTCAGGGCACTCATGCAGCTTGTTGCACCCTCATATGTTCTACCAAGCAGGAAGGTATGTGTAAAAAATGTATGGTTGAATTAATTAATGAGTACTGTCGATAGACAGACAGACATGCATGTATTCATATGGTATTACAATATTTTTTTGGTTATTTACAGACTGTCAAGGACTTGGTGGACCAGAAATATGAGGAGGAAAAAGAGAAAACAAAAAAGGACCTCCAGAGTGCCATTGCTGTTACTTTAACAGCTGACATGTGGACCTCGATTAACATGGAGGCATATCTTGCTGTTACTTGCCACTATGTGGATCAAGACAGCCATGACTTGCATACATCAGTCTTGGGAGTGCAGCATTTTCCACAGAAACACACTGCAGATAACTTGGCCATGGTTAAAAGGAGCCTTATGGAGGAGTGGGGCATAGCTAGCAAGGTCAGGTGTCTTGTCACTGATGCAGCAGCTAACATGATTTCATGTGCTCGCATACTGCAAATACGACAAACTATTTGTATTGCCCATTCAATCAATTTGCTTGTAAAAAAGTCATGTGATCCCATTATAACACTAACAGATATACGCAACAAAACACGGCAAATTGTGACATACTTTCGATCAAGCACCATGGCCAAAGAAAAGCTTGCTCAAATACAGCAACAGCTGGGAACACCATTGCATAAATTAATAAACGAGGTGCCAACACGATGGAACAGCACCTACCACATGCTGGAGAGAATAACTGAGCAGAAGGAGGCAGTCTGGGTGTCTTTGGCCTCACTGAGAAATGATATTACTCCACTGACTCCTGAAGATTTCGATGTAATTGAAGAGATGCTCAGGGTGCTCTCTCCGTTTGAACAAGCCACAAGAGAACTATCTGAGGAAAAAAGAGTCTCTGGGTCAAAGGTTATTCCTTTGATGAGAATGATCCACATTGAGCTTGGACATCAAGCCTCAACACTAACAAAACCAGCTGCTCAAGAACTGGCAAATAATCTGAAAAAGAGACTAACTGAGTCCATCTGCAACATAGAATCACTCAGTGTAATGACACTGGCAACACTCTTGGACCCCAGGTTTAAAACAGTCGGCTTCTTTAGTCCACTAAAAGCGACAGAAGCTGTTAAGAGACTGAAGTCAGAGTGTGCTGCTGAAATGAGGAGCCATGAGCCTGACCCAGCGGAAGAACCGAGCTCTTCACATGGATCAGAACCAGTTCAGGTATGAAAAACACATTCTTTTGAGGGTTTATATGTATATTTATGTGGTTTATTGTATTATCACATGACATGATTATTTTTCACAAACATCTGCTAGGGCACAATCTCTGGAGACCTCTCGACATGGAAGTTCAGGAGAATAGGATGAACAGCAATTCTACAGCAGATTCCATTGTTGAAGTACAACGCTACTTGGCCGAAGGAAACACACCCAGAACACAAGACCCATTACAATACTGGAAGAACAACCGGAAAACATATCCACACCTATATCTACTAGCTCTCAAATATCTGTGCACACCATCTTCATCAGTTCCCTGTGAACGTGTATTTTCGAAGGCTGGGGAACTGGTGTCTAAGAGGAGAAATCGCCTAGGAGCAAAGACCCTTCAAAAACTTTTATTCCTCAATAAAAATGTATGAATTAATCAATTTTTAGTGTGTTATTTCATATGATTGAACACTTTGGTTAACAAAATTCCATACATAAGCTAAACATTATTGTTCTCAATTTTATTACAGATACATTTGCTGTATTTACATATTTCAAGGCTAATGTTGGGTTAACAGCATGCATTTTTTTTTCCATCTTTTCATTTTGTTTACCTGCAATGATTTTTAATCTACAGCAGAGGTCAGTATTGAGTGACCAACACAGTGTCAACACAGTGTCAACACAGTTTGTGTAATGTGTCAATACACTCCTTGAGGTATCATTATCCCATCACTAGCACAGCAGTCGCTTTTCTGGATTCAAATCCAAGGAAAACCGTTTCTCACAGAAGTCTGGAAAAACCGTCTGAACCCTCCGAAGCAAACGCTAAGAAGGTGACGAGGACCGCTACCAGAAGATGGTTGAGGAGACCTCAGCCAATCACAGGCAGCCACGCCCGGCCACAGCCCATAGAAAGTGGAATAAACCACTTTTGTAAAAAAAATAAAACAAAAAAGCGAACCAAACCATTTTTTTTCTCCATTGGACTTTAAAAACTTTAAATCACTATCCCCTTTTGTTAAAAAAAAAGGGAGCATCTGTAAGCTTTATTCAGAAAATTGGAATGATTTAATATGAATCATTTAGCACCAAAAATTCCTTTAAAATCCTCTACCATGTAAGTTTCACAAAATGGATGCTACCTCATGTGATGCAGACAGGTTTTTAAAGTTACCAAATAGTTATAGATTTTAAATTAGGATTTTGTCACATTTTAAAGCATAAAAAAATAATTTGAATGTAAAAAATACAACTACGTGAATGGACAATACATTTTAAGATTACTTTTTCAAAACGAATTTTTTTTTTAAGCTGGAAACCTTTGAATATGACTTGACTTTATTATAATTTATGAATTTATCATTTATTCTAATTTTTTAGGCTTCAAAAAATATGTTACTGTTTTAAAATGTACTGCATTTAAGCAGCAGTGTAAAGCACCATTAAATCCAAAGGACTTGCAAGAAAATTATTATAATGCAGCATCACTTCTGATCCTTCATCCAACGACTGCATATAAAGAAGAGGAAAAGACAAGGAGCTGAAGAATGTTCATCCTTTAGGCTAAGTATATAACAGTATTCAGTACAGCTGATTTCAGTATACTAACTTAACCATGTAGTATGCTTGAAGTTAACTACAATAAGACCAAACTCAAATTTTAGCAATTTTTTTATTATTTCAAGAAACTAGAAATTCTTTGATGTTTCCAAGAAAAAACTGACATCCATTTTTGAAGCATTCTCCTTCTTCCATCTGAAAACAGGAACGAGTTGGCAAGGGAAAAAGACAAGAAAACCTGTAAAAAATAAAATAAATGAATATACAATAAAATAAAACAAGCATTAAAAACAAAATAAAAACCCCACAACCAGTAAAAACCATAGTATCTACTTTAAATATCAGAAGCTTGGATTGTAAACGATTTACCAGGTATTGTGATCATCGAAGCTCCAGGGAAGAAAACATCTGAATCCCATCTGAGGCCAAAACACACATCATGACAGTACAAATGAAAAACAGTTCTTAATAAAATAAAATCTATTTCCTTTCAATAAAAAGTGAGCAGCAGAGTGTACCTGCCCTCTGTAGTTGGAACAACGTTTGGTGAGGTGTTATCAATCTGTGGGTCCTGGATGGAGCTGAACACCAGCGTCTCCATGCAGCGTCTGCCCCGAGTGTTCAGGTTCCACGTCCTGACTCTGGATGAGTCGACTAAGAAAGAATCCAACAGATGCAGGTGTACTTGCTGATTAGAAAACACAAACAGGTTATAAAAATACACTCAATTCAGGTCGGTCTAACCAATTCTCCATCATTCTTGTGAAAAAACATGACAGGCTAGGAGAATGTTAGACTAACATGAGAATACTATTTAAAATGAGCCCAAAAAGGAATTCAAACCTCACTATGTGTACCTGGCACTTTGAAGTTTCCTTTAAACTACAGAAACAAATAAAAGTAAACTTTGATCTTTCTAAATTCCCCCTCCGTCTCTTACAGCCTGTCTGTCAGAACTTAAATCCTGGTTTTCCTCAAACCTCCTGCAACTCAACGGCAATAAAACTGAACTTCTTGTTGGCACCAGATCCATCCTCTCTAAACTCAACTCCCTGACACTGTCCATTGACGATTCCCCAGTCATCTCATCATCACAGGTAAAAAGCTTGGGTGTCGTCCTCGACAGCTCTTTGTCCTTTCAGACTCACATCAGCAACATCACCCGGTCCTCATTCTTCCACCTCCGTAACATCAACCGTCTCCGTCCCTCCCTCACCCCTCACTCAGCCTCCATCCTGGTCCACAGCCTCGTCACCAGCCGCCTTGACTACTGCAACTCCCTCCTCTTTGGTCTTCCCAAGAAATCCATCAATAGACTTCAACTGGTTCAAAACGCTGCAGCTCGGATCATCTCTGGAACCCCTCTTCACCACCACATCACCCCTGTAGCCAGCACCTGAACTGGCTCCCGGTCCAGTCACGCATCAACTTCAAAATCCTTCTGCACATCTTCAAGGCCATCCACAACCTCTCCCCTCCATACCTCTCTGGACTAATCAACATCCCCACACCGTCTCGCTCCCTGCGGTCCTCATCCTCCCTTCGCCTGTCTGTTCCCCTGCCTCGCCTCTGCACCATGGGAGGCAGAGCCTTCAGCTGCTCTGCCCCCAAACTCTGGAACTCTCTTCCCCCTGATCTCAGAAACCTGGACTCTCTAACAACTTTCAAATCACAACTCAAAATCTTCCCGTTCAGACAAGCTTACTCATAGCATCTTCTGTTTTCCACTAAATGTTTTTATACTTTAGTTTTTAACTTGTTTGTTTTACATGTGTGTTTTTAGCGTTTCTTTGTAAAGCGACCTTGAGAACCTGAAAGGCGTTTTTAAATAAAATGTATTATTTATTATTATTATTATTAAATTATATTTTAAATACCAATATTTGAAAATACATACTTTTTTTTACACCTTGTGTTATATCAGTCTTAGTTACAATGAAAACTTAAGTGTTTCTTGATTGTTTTTCTGGGATTAAAAGAAAGGAAAAAATGTAACAATTACCAACTTCAAACAAATTTATTTTTACTTCCCTGAAACTGGAAGTACTCGATTCTTTGAACTGGAGAAACATACAAACAGTACTCAGGACGTCAGTGACGTTAATATATCCAAAGCCACTACGATGAACCAAAGCCAATAACAGTGTTTTGATTTGGATTACAAATCACACTCCAGGCCAAATGCAAAATACAGCGCAGTAATCCCTCACTGTATCGCAGTGCACCATTCACAGAATATTGGATTTTTTTTGTGCAGTTTGGAATGTCTGTTTTATTTAAAATATTTTTCACAGTTTGTTAATAGTAGAAACTTGTATTCAAGACAAAGAGAAAGCATATTCAAAAACAAAAAGTTGTATTCAAAACAGATATGATAAACTTAAACTAAATGTTGTATTCATATTTTCCTGTAAAGATGTGCACAAAATATAAATGTGTGCACAACTTAGTATTTATGAATTTGACTTTATTTTTATAAATACGTTGCTTTTGACAATTATCTTACACCACAACAGTACGTGCGTGCTCTTACCAGGACGTGTTCCCAGTTCTGCATGAGGAAGATGTCTGAATGATCCACCACAAGCAGCTCGATGAATGACAGAGAGTCAAAGTCCTCTCTTTTCTCCTTCTGCTCCCAGAACAGCGAGCAGCCTCAGCAGAGATGTGATGATGATGTCACAGGTGTAGAGGTAGCTGTACGTTGTTTCTCACAGTGGACACCCCTGCAAACATGAGTCCACACAGCAAGACATTAGTGAGGTACTATGCATCTGAAAGAATTCACAGTTCACCTCACTTCTTCTACATGTTATTATGGCCCAAGTGTTGAAATTCAGCCTCTCAGTCTGTGTAACAAATCTACAGTTTTTCCTCCTTGAAGACCCACTCTGAACATCTTTTGATGGATTTAAAAGCATTGCAAGTGCTCTTTTAATTATGATTAGTCTGTGACTAACCCAATCCTGGAGGAGGTCATGAGGGTCACTCCAGCTGGAGAAGGCTGATCTCCTCAGGTGTTCCTTTGGATCACACATGGCCAAAGTTCTCCCAGAAAAAGGTGCAGAGGAGTCTTCCCAGACTTGGTAACTCATTTAAAAAAAGAACAGAGACTGTAAGAAGAGTTAAGTGAATAGGTACGTTATTTTACAACAAAATGACTCATTCCACACCGTAGTTTGAGTTTTTCATTAGCTGCCAGATGCTGTCTTCTGCACAACTTCTTTTAGTCAAATAAATCTATCATTTCTCAATCCAAAAGTTTTTTCCAACATCAAAATAATCTTTATTTTTCATTTTTAAAATATTATTTTCAAAAGGTTTAGATTATTTGATCGACAAATGGCATCAGACAGATTGATCTGGTTGGATTTGGAAGAATAAAAAATGGATAAATCGATTAGCAGGTTCTTCCACCTCCAAGATGACCACTGGCTTTCTAAAGTGGCTGAGGATAAAGATGATGAACTGGCCAAGCATGTCTCCAGACCTAAACCCCATAGAACACCTCTGGGGCATCCTGAAAAGGAAGGTGGAGGAGCACATGGTGTCAAATGTCCACCATCTCCGTGATGTTGTGATGGAGGAGTGGAAGAAGATTCCAATGGCAACCTGGGAAGGTCTGATGAACTCCATGGCCAGGAGAATTCAAGCCGTGCAGGAAAATGATGATGGCCACACAAAATATTAACATTTGTACACTTTCACTTAGGGGTGTACTCACTTTTGTTGCCAGGGGTTCTGCTATTATTGGCTGTATTTTTAGTTATTTTGAGGGAACAATACATTTACACTGCTATACTAACTTTACACTGACTACTGTTCATTGTGTCAAAGAGTCATTGATGTAGAGTTGTCCTATTAAAAGATATAACTAAATGTTTGCTGAAATGTGAGGGGTGTACTCACTTTTGTGACATACTGTATATGATGCCACTGTCATTTGTTCTGACCTTGGCTGTTGACCTCAGGTTCTTCCAGCTCTTTCACGTCTTCTTCTTCATCATCATCATCACTTCTATCATCAGCTTCATCTCTGACATCTGTAACACAGTAAAAACAAAATGACTGGTAAAGACCCAGAAATTTTGTTTTAACAAGTACTTGTTTATTTTTCTGATAATGGGGAACATTTATAAGGAATTCTGAGATTCAAATCATGTTTATGAGTAATTCTTTATATGAATTGCTATAACTCAAGAGCAGATCAGAAAAATATAGTTTAAAAAGATTGCAATTGTTAAGTAGAAGCTATCAGCAGGCCAAGTGCTCCACTCCATTCTGATACATCCACTTGCAGACATAAAGATCCATGTACGTCTTTGTTTTCCTTGTCTGAGCTGGAATCTGAGTCTAAACTGTACAGCTGTATAGTTGTGATATAGCTCACCGTTTCTGTTGTGACAGAGGGGTTGTGAGCTAGGGGGCTGAAAGCTAGTACGAGACAGGAGGGTAACAAGAAGTTGAGTCCTGCTGCGCTGCAGAAACTATGTCTTAGAAAACAACACACATTTCTAAAAACAGCAGAATCATCATTAAAAGAGCACTGAGAAAGATTTTACTGTGGGTCAAAAGATGATTGCAGTGGGGTTTTAAGGTTAAATATTGCCCAAAAAAGTATTTTTATAATCACCTTCATTTAGAAGTTCTTCTCTTCTCTTTGTCACTCTGTATGATCCCTGGACTGGTTCAAAGTTGAAAGTAGCCTCTGATAGGCCATTTTCTTCTTGGACTCCTCCTCTTTTATCAGGCTGTACAGAAGAATGTTCTGGGATAGGTAGTTGATGCAGACATAAAAGCGTTTCTCCTCAGAGGACATGTGATCTGTTGGATGACATAGACACAGCACACGTGTTGAACTGTTGGTAGAATCAAAAGATAAATAATTCTTCTGCAATTCACAATATCAATAAATCTCCAATATTTACATAAGTTGACCTAAAATGTTCATTAAAAAATATATATATATTTAGTCATCACTGATAATCAATCCTTTCAGCATTCTATCAACAATTTAACATCATATTTGCTGCACTTTATTCTCAGTGTCGACTTAAATAAACAAATACTGTAATAAACAAACACAATGTTTTCATAGTCTTTTATTTAACAAACATGCTAATGTTGACATATCTGTTATGCTTTGTTAAAATGGTAAAAATATTTACGACTTCTTTAAGAATGACATAAAATAAAAATGAGTTTTATTATATATTACAAGAATTACAACCATCAGACACATGCTAAATAGCACTGTTTGTGTTTATTTATTGTTTACCTTTTGAGAATAAAAAAACTATCTATATTCACTGACAGATATTAAAGGTTAGTGAGAATTAAAATCGTTTTCATATGGCATTCAACCATATAAAAACAAGAAGTTTAAACCACCTTCCTATCTCATACTCTTGACATGACTAGACCGCTAGCATTAGCGAGTTAGCTTTCCACACACTTTACACGATTCCTTGCAACACGCGGTTACATTCTCGCCAGATTAACTCGTGTTTTCTGTGACATCTTCGGGCTCAAAGTCTGCACAATAGTTTAACATAAAGTGTTTACTAACCTGAGGAACAGAATAGTGATAAACACACGTTCTGCTGGCATCACAAAAGGAAACTTTCTTCCTCTGCTCCCGTTCAACCCGACATCACAGCACGGCACGCTACACTGCCACCCAGTGGACAATTTGAAAATAGCACTAAATGAGAAAACCATGTAAATGACGAAACAAGTTCCGCAAAACTCTTCAGATCTACTGTTTCCATCCTCTCAGATTCTTCAGAAAAATTATGTAAAAAAAAACAAAAAATAATAAATAAAAACTAAAGAATAAATAAATAAATAAAAACAGAGAATAGTGTGTAATGCAGTTTCTGATATTTATTTCATTTGTCTAAAAATAGATATTGTATTTTTATTTTAAAAAGTAATATTATAAATATTATACATTTTATTCTTTGCCTTCTATAAATGACTCTTTAATCAGAATAGTGTTACTGCAATCTGACCGCTAAACCAGCCGCAAGCTTGGCTTTCAGAAAAGTCCCGCCTCCTTCAACTGTCTCCGCCAATCAATTGCTGAAAGCTTGATCATATGTCATCAATCTGACTAATCAGACGTGGTTAACGTCCTCACTTCCTTGTTCCTATTCGGATGATAAAAGTCTGTCGGTTCCAACAGAAAAAGCAGCTAAAGCTCGTGTATAGCGGTGTAGCTTCCTGCAGGTTCTGTTTCAGACAGTTTCAAAAGTGAACAAAAGCATGAAGCTCCGAAACTTGAGTATATCCGGAATCCGCGGGAGTAAAGGCACTACATCCCCCATGATGCATTGGGGCATTAGACTAACCTTTCTCAAATCGTGGGGGTGCGGTGCGACCCGGGGATCATACCATTTATGTTTGTTACTAAACAGGTGATCGGAGGACAGTCAGTGACCGAGATATCCACACAGAGAGAGGAAGATTGAATTAAACCTCAAGAATTGTGATGGAAAAATATTTAACAGAGATGAAAAGAAAAACGGAGAGAAAGAGAGAGAAAGTGCGCGCGCTGGGTGTGGTGGGGTGGGGTGTGAGGTGGATACAGCACCACAAAGAGTAGAGAGAGAGAAGGGGGGCATCTGTGAGCTTTATTTGGAAAATTCGAATGATCTAATGTGAATCATTTTAATAATCCTCTACCATGTAAGCTTTCCACAAAAATAATGCTCTCATCATGTTTTAATACGGACAAGATTA